>APFE030804030.1:69550-96681 GCA_000404065.3 Pinus taeda
TAGGCTAATTTTACAACAAGAAAAATATCATGTTTATAACACAATAATTATTTGAAAATAACATATAAATAAAATTCAATTTACTGCATATTAAACATGTAAGGAATTTTATTTCTAGAAATTAACATAAATAAAACAACAAATGAAAAAATACATTATTTGACTGCTTGGTTGTGCTGCTAATGTTGGAGTTGTCAAACTGAATTTGTCACCCTTCAAACTAGGAATGTCTAGTTGACTTCGTATGCTAGGGAACCTCCACAAGTTGCCTAGCCCTCCGACCCCATGTCCAACAACAAATACCATAGTGTGTTTAAAAAACTAGTACCAATACTCTCCAAAGATGAACAAAATCAATCACACCACCAAAACCAATCTCCTCAGTTCTCCTTCATTTCCCTTCCAATTCTTTCCTCTGATGCCAAAACAGTAGAGATCAAAATATCCCCATTTTCCTCTCATCCTCCTTACTCTTATGTCTCCCCCACACATCCACCTAAACCACCTATAAGTAAGGCCATGAAAGCACCCCCATCCTTTTAATCTAATGGCCTTCACTTTCAACCCTATCTCCTATCCAAAAACAAAATTGAGGAAACTTGTCAAATGTTGGGAAATGGAATATTAATTTTTAAATGTGAAAGAACTGTGAGAATACAACTTGTCAAAATTTGAAACTGAAAAGTTAATATTTAATTTTGAAATAACTTTTAGGAGACAACTTGTCAATTGGGAAATGAAATAGTAATATTTAGCTCTAAAATGAATTTGAGGAGACTAACTTGTGAAACATTGAGAAATGAAATAATAATAAAATATTAATATTAATTCATATCACTACAATGATAGAATCACAAGATTCTAATAAATTTAAAATTTATAAGTATATACCAATATAACTTAATAATTATAAGCGAAGATTTTAAGGTTATATTGATGCTGCGACAATGACCCTCCAAAATTATTTCCTAATCAAATTTTGGAGCCTCTCATCTATTTCTTCAAGCTAACCTATGTTGTCTTGTCATGTTTTCATGTGTCTCAAGTGTCGATCATCCTTGTATTTCTCCTAAGTGTCATTCTTTCCCATAAGTCAAGATTCACTAGCTATCATCACTCTATCTTTGGGAACACTTGAGTTATATTGTTAAGGGAGAAAACATTAGATTTCATTGACTCAGAGACTAATCTTCTTCTCTATGTCATGCACAGACACAAAAGTTGAAAAAGATTGGCCTTTCCTCCAAGAAAAACATACTTTATTTACTTAACGGTAACAAAAGCCACCATTGTGGAAAAGTATGCCCTCCCATGCAAAAGCGCACTCTTGGCTCTTAAGTAAGTGCACTTCCTTAAAACAATGCATCACACTCCACATATTCAAGGAGAGCACACTCATTGTTTTCAATAACTATGCCCTATTTTAGTACACTCCTTCATATCAGTGACTACGCCCTTATGGTCCCAGTGGAGCACACTCCATCTTGTCAAGGACTATGCCATACTTCCTTTGTAGGCATGTTCTTTCATTTTTGGCAGGGTGAGCACACTCCTTGAAAATAGGAGGCCACTACACTTTAACTAACCAACTCACTCATCGATTGACCATTGGTAGACATGCATGAGTTTGTTTTGCATGAAGATTTATTTATAACCAACCCAATATTTCATTTATTATCACATTGATTCATAATTCTGGGCTGAGCACACTTATTTTCATTAAGGAGATCCTCTTTGATCGTAATCACAAGTATTGTACGTATTTTTCTTGATTTTTTTATGATTTTCACTATCACTTTTGTTTTATTTTGTTACAGTTCCTCTTCATTTCATTTTTTGTAGTAGTGTTTATCTACATTCTTCACATTACAAGTGTTAGTTTATTGTCTCAAGTGGCTCTTCACATTCCATGGCCCGTTATCTCTAGTTCATAATTGCAATGAAATCTAAAAGTATGTATAGATCATTCCTCTTAGCTGTATTATGATTCTACTGTGTAGCTGAACATTACTTAGTCCATTTCAATTCATCGCATGTAAAAGCCACTCCCAGAGACCAAGTTCTTTCCTCAGCACATTCCCGAGAAATAAGAGTTCAATCCCTTGAAAAAATGTGCCCAACAAGAAGTATTGTCTCTCTTGAGTGCATGGCACAATAATAAGAAACACACCTTACCTCATGATCACTAAGCATGTAACCAGTGCCCTCCGTAGCTCACTTAAGCACACATCACGCCAAAAGTCAGCAAGCTTCATGGCTTGGCCACTAGCTGTGCACCCTGCACCCTTAGTGGGATCTTAAGTGTGTAACACATTTTTAAGCTCTTGAGAGCCTTCCTAGTGCCTTGAGCATGCAAACTCCACCCCTTAGCCTCTCTCTCTCTCTATTTCTTTCACTTGAGCAGATGGTGAACTCAGAAGCCCCAAGCAGGCCTAACTAACCATTATTGACGTAGCATGCACCCTTATTTTGGCTTGATGCAATTTTCACTCAAAATGGCTTGTGAACAACCCTTTACACATATGATAAGATTTTGTTCTAAGCTAGACATGATTCTCCCTCCGTCACTATCATTCAATTGATTTTACATGCATTAGATAAGAATTTATTTGGAACTAATCCTTGGTCGACATAATTGTATCTCCACATGTAGGTGTTCCATGTACAAGTTATATCATTATTTCATCATATGTTGGAACCATGAATCCCACTACCTGTCGAGTATTCTAAAGGAAACCTCAAAAGAAAATATTGAGAAAGTAGCAGAGATAGTTAAGGCTATAGTTCCTGTTCTTTCAGATACACAATATATTATTAATAAATCATTCGAGGACTCATGGAATTATATCTAGGATAATTTTCTAGAAGAAACATTCCGTGAGAACTTGGAAGAAAAGGAAGTATATATAAACATCAAATAGTCTAGGTTACATAGCATTGCATGCAAATTCCTAACGTTGTCATTTGTAGAGGAAATTGAATGGATCATATCACACATTAAAAATATAAATTTGGTCCTATGTAGCAAAATAAAAAGTAATATCACCAAACATGCATTCTTACTATAAGATGGTAAATCACAATCAGTATGGAAACACTCAATTTTACATAAGATGGAAAACCTTAACACAAAGTAAATCATTCAATCATGGTTCCAAGATCCCACCAAATTATGTCATATACCAAGTGTCATTTATCCGAAAATAATATTAAGAAAGGTCTATTGGCACCTCATTAATATATATTGTAAGTTGTATAGGCCGAAGAATGCATAAACCTTTAAGGAGAATTGGATTTTTCTACTCGACATGGTTGTCACCAGAGGGAAGGTATTTAATTGGGAAAATATCTTTTCTCATGAATTGAAGCATTATGTTGAGTAGGCCAAAAATTATTTACTAGAAAAGAAAGCACGAGAGTTCTACATGTCAACTTTTCTATTAGATGGGATTTGTGCTAGGTATTCTTTCACTACGTTGAATTGGAATTGGACCCCATGAGAGAAGCTACTTGACTATTCACATTGTATAGTTCTATCAAATATTGACTATCATGATCGACCAAGTAGAGGAGGAACTGTATGACATCACAGATTGGTTTGATACATCAGAAAACACATTTATTAGATGATTCATATGTCAGACAAATCCTCGTGTCATGCCAAGATATGTAACTAACAAGGTAGTCTTGTAAGAAGTAGCATGTCAGCTAAATAATGGCTTGTCCACACAACTTCATACAAGGAAAAAGGATCCTTAGCCCGTTGTGAATTCCCTCATTAGGTTTTATGAATTGAAGAGCCTTAAGGTGATAGATGTAAAGATTGAATAACTAAAGTGCATTCATTTTGGTACTAGATTTTTTCACAAGTATGACCCTAGGAAGGTGTCCAGGCAACATTATGATAAGATAGGTACACCTAGTCACATGTACCAATGATTGTCTTAGGAGATGGAAATGTTAAGAATTGGTACATTTCATTAAGAAAAGATTACCAAGTATGTGAAGGATCACCCTCTGAGATTATACAAATTATATAAGTACAGATGGAGGAAGCACATCAAACAACAACTACTCAAGTGGCCACTACAACACCTAGAAATAAACTGAAGCATGATTTAGCGATAGAAACTAGAAGAAAGATTAAAGTCGATCCTATGAGTGAAGGTACCGTTGAAGCAGGGAAGCAGAGGAATAAAATGGAAGAAGAGAAAAAGGAGAATCAAAATTATTTGACTAGACAACATGAAGAAGCAGAAGAAGAGATAAGGAGAGAACAAAGAAAAAAAGAGGAGCATAACAGAATAACAACAAAAGAAACTCAAGAATAAGAAGTCGCACCACTGTTGGAGTAAGAATAGATGACCCAGTAAATAAAAGCATAACTGTAAGAAGAAGATGTTATTGGGAACATCGACGATGTGCCACGTACTCCATCAAATCCTCCACTCATATGTGGTCATCTCCCATTCAGCGAGATGTGGATTACAACTCCACCAAAAGGCAACATCATAGATGTATGTAATGTGACCTTCGATTATTTGAAAAAGAGAATTGTACAAGAAAGGTGAAGGTACTTACTAAATGACCTTGAGCATCAAATCTATGTATCCACTAAGAAGGTGATATATTCCAACACTAGAAGAATCCCCCAAATGATCATGGTAGCTAGTTTTTCATTCGTAAAAACAACAAGACAATTTTGATTATCTCATGAGTGAGACTGCATGGTTGGAGAATGACTTGGATGTGACAAAGTGACAAGTATATCATATCACTACTGAGAACCAATGGTTGTCTTCTGGTAGTTTCAACACAATGGATTTCCATTTAGTTGTATTTGAGGAACTAGGACCAACGAAGGATACCATGAAGCAATTATATGATGAAATGATTCTCGTTCATGAGATGGTGGCACCCTTGATTGGAATACATAAGAAATATCAAGAGATTTTGAAGCTCTTGAAGGGTGAAAAGAGAGTTGTTGATCTCATATAGGAGTGGGGTGCTAGGTATCCATATGTTCTAGACCAATTTGTTAGAAAGGAAAAAATCGCTACTGAGATGGATAAGGTACAGTTAAGGCTCCACATTCACAACTGCACTTGTCTTTGCGAGCAGGAAACCAACACCATCACTACTTATGAAAGACTACATAGTGGTTTCGAATCCATGATTTAGAAACATGGAGTACCTATTGTTGGTGCAATAGGGGAAATAAGGGGAAATAATGTCATTATGTAGGTGGTAAATAAGGTCATTGAACATATCAAGAAAGCAGTAGAATAGGAAGAACCAGAGGTTAGTAAGAACATTATTCTATAGTATGCCATCACACCAACAAAAGTTCACATGAAAGTGTCATGGTTGTGGACCAATGTGAAATTCATCTCCAAATCCATGGTGTCATAAGGATTTTAGATCAATATGTGATTTGTGGTGAAGCATCCAATCTAAATCAAAGTCATCGCAATGGAGTTCAAAGAATGGCACTCATAAATCGCCAACGAAATATGTGAAGGAGAAACTAATTTTTCCATTTGAGAATATTTTGTCTTGTTAGAATTTTGTCAGATACAATCACCATATTTTATATATTTTCTCTCTAGTATTATGTCTAGTATAATGGAGTCCAATTGACACATTAGGAATATGAAATACACATGTGGAATATAAATATTTATATGTAGAATGTGAAAAGTTAAATGGAAGACCACAAGTCATAGAAGTTGAAGGGTCTTGAGGAAACTCAAGAGTCATTGTCATTTGTTATAAATAAGTCCTCATAACTCAAACACAAGGCTTGTACTTTTGGAGAGTTTTTCCTTGGCTTCTTTGGTGGTGCATAGGAGGTAAAATCATTCTTTAGTGAAGCAAGTTGTAGTTTCATGTTCCAATACTAGATCTAGTGTTCCACCAACATAAGAATGTACTTGGAATCTATCATTAATAATATGAAGCTCTTCGAGTCAACACTCCTTCATGCATGTATCCTACATGTAGTAAGCCTATTCATTGTATATATGTAGCATATGTTGGTGTAACACATACCAAGACTAATGAACTATTTCATTGATTGGTTATGGATATTGTTGAATAAGTGTTGTTATTTATCTTGCAAACTAATTGACATGTTAACCAACAAGAATTTCAACTTCCACTCGTAGGTCTCTCTTAAGATAATACTATTTCTTCCCTATTGGAGGCTCATCTCCTTTTACAATCATGAAATCTTCCTTTACATTCTACATTTGGTGTCTCACAAATCTTACGTACTTTCTGCTCCAAAGATGTTTTTATGATATCTTGTGTATGTGTTGTAACCAAAGTGTTCTGTAAAATCATGCATGATGGTGGATGAACCCTATAATTGGATGGGACTCCTACATCAAATGGTGTGAGGCCTAGTTGGGACCTCATATCAGGGAGATCCCCTGTATGTTGGTAGCATCCAACACCGTCAACATCCTGGTGCTTAAAGCAGGGACAAATGAAAATTTAAGCCCATAAATTTTGTACGAATCTCTTATCTAAAATAGCTTCATCCCAAATCATAATCCCAAGGTGTTTTTCTGAAGATTTAGATCTCTCAATCATTATGAGATTCTTATAGAACTTGTCATATTTAAAATTCAATGGTGAGGGTCCGAAAATCGTTCTTGATTATATAATTGAGTTTGTTCAGTTCTTCTTTAAAGGTTCAGTTTATTATAAATAAATTCTTTAAAGGTTATTCACCCTTACAGTGGATGGATTTCCTAAGAAATGGTGTTATTATCTTCTTGCCGCATCTATTAGTCTATTTAAACAATTAGTTAATGATCTCTGGTGTGCCTTCAAAATGTATGATTATCAAAATTTTCTTGATGAAATTAATCAGCTCAGAATGTAATCAGATGAATCTCTTGAACAATTTTCTCACAAATTTCTTCACCTTTGTTACCAATTTTTTGGATGAATACGTGGATTGGATATATTTGGAGGAGAAATATCGATTCTTGATCAAATTTTCAAGGAAATATTTTGAATCAAATTTATGATGTGTTGTGGCCAGCAACACCCCCCTTTGTTCATTTAAGTGTTGTCCAAAAATACTAAATGAATGGGGACCCTTAGTTAAATTTTTAAGAAAAAAACAAGTTTTTCCTTTCTTCAAAATAAGGTTACCATCATAAGCTTAGAAAGGTCTTTTGAATATTTTTTAACCTAAGTCTACGATAAGGGAAATATCTTTAAAATCGCGTTGCAAAAAAGATAGGAAATGCCTCCATTTCTCTATAATATCATTATGCGAAAGACCCTCATGTTAAGCATAACATCGCATCGCAATGAAGTAACACTCATAAGGAAAAAACTTCAAGATTTACCGATCTACGATAACACCGATCGCAAGATCGTATATCGCAGAAATGAACTGGCAAGATTTGGCAAACATCAAACTTTTGTGACCTACGATTTTGCGATCACTACGATGGTGGAATCTGCGATGGCGCGATTTGCAATGTTACGTAAGCAAATCGTAAATCACTTAATCACGAATCCTTCAGGCACACCATTCAAATAAAAGCCACTTACCATAATCTGACTCAAGATCGTGCGCTTTTAATGATAGTAAATGAATTAGTTGTCAGTTATTAAATGAAATGAAGACGCATGCTTTTGTAAAGAATTACTTCATGTAAAGTGGCATATTTGATATATCTGTTGCATTTAAAACTCTCCCATCACCTTTCTTAATCAGTCATTTCCACTTCACTCGTAATCTGCAATAACGAAGAGCTAAGACGATTCAAAGGCAAACACAAGAGCAAATGGGAAAGAAAAATAAAGCTCAAGGCTCTGAGGCGAAGGAAAAGACGAAGGAGATGGCGCCTTTGTATACAGACACTGCCTGCAACAAAGACGCAGGGAAATCAACATGGGAAAGCATGTACAGGCTACTGGAAGAAGAAAATCCTAGAGTAATGAAGGTTGATACTGTCGTGAGCTCACAACATTGTTCCGAGGCGTCCTTAGAGGAGCTAGCATGTTCATTTCTTCACCGGATAGCAGCAAGGCCCAAAAGTTTACCATATACGGATATGATCAAGTGGATACTTGACAATGCAGAGATGAACAACAGACAATTCAAGGTTCAAGGACATGGGCTCATAGGATCATTTGCTGCACAAGATTTAAAGCTTATGTATCATCTTCCTGAACTGCAGACGACTTACAATGCACAATTCATTAAGAAATTTGTGGTAGAGAACCCAAACCTAGCAGAGACCACCAAAGATTAGTCCAGAAAAGAGGAGCCGCTCAAAAAGGACAAAAACGCTTGGCAGGATGAAGAGGAAAGGAAAAGAGCAAGTGCACCTAGAATAAACGAGAGTCATAAAGAATTGCTCTTTAATAAATAGGACAATCAAATCGAGCAGGCGGAACAAGCAACAGAGACAGCGGCCACGCAAGCAAACATTCTTATCGACTGTGTAAATGGGAATTAACATAGGGCCAACTTAATCAAAGAGACCACCCCAGGGTACCTACCAAATAAACTACGACTGGAAGCAGAATGGAAGCAGAAGGTGCAGGAAAAGGGAAAAGTGATCCAGGCATTGAACAGGTTAAATTGGGAGTGTTACTAGGCATACTTGGTCAAGCCGCATAGTTAATGGATGACTATGAAATGCATCATAAACGCGGCCGAAAAACTAGTGCCAGCTCTCATAGATTCTGTTTTCGCAGCCCAGCTCAGCGCAGAAATCAGCCAGCTGACTCTTCTCAACCCCATGATGAACACTTGCAGCTTTAAGGACCAAGTTCAGAAGTAGCCTTATTTTAGAAATTTGCTTTTTCTTTTAAATTAGATTAGAAAAAGGACGGTCATTTGAAAACCGCATCCTAAATTTTGTAAAGACACTATTATTAGAATTAGGAAGTAGTATTTTAACCCTTCTCATGCATTTAGAGAAGGGTCTAGAAATTTGTCAAAAAGTTGTCCTGGGAACATGCACTTCTGCACCCTCAGAGGAGGTTTTGATGAATGGATGGATCGATATTTATAAATGTTTGCATTTGATGTCTGCTACTGATGTTGCACTTTTGTACTCTTAGTAGATGTTAGAACAAGTAGAGATAAATCGTTTTTTCTTGAAGTTTATGAGTAGGATTAGTCATAAATGGTACTTTTATCTCTTGGACATTTCTGCTTATATCCTTAAAGTGATTTACAGTTTTTAGTTGTTTATATGTTATTACATGAATGTATGAGTTACCATTTGGCACTTATGTACGGTGGAGTCATTTATTTATGTCTGATATATGAATAGCTTATTATGTGATATGCTGTCCACAACTGTTTTGCCTAACTTCTTATGCAAAGTGGTTTATCTTAATTGATTTATATTCTTATAATATCTGAATGATCTTTATTACCGGTTGTTATTTGAAATCTCTTTAGATCACATAATAGAAGATATATACCCTGGGTTAGCGTAGATTAGATGTGTTGCTTCTCATTAGATTACAATAGCATAGAGTTAGTGTAAGAATATGAATTAAATTAGCTTTAAGTACTCTTAGATCAGCTTCATCCAACTCTACACACACACACACACCCTTAGATTGGGAAACTGGTCCCATTATCCCCAGTCGGACCCGCTATACCAAACGGATAAGGAGCTTCCAACCAAGGTTCAGACTGGGTGGGTATCCCCCTTGTTGTCGACCCAATTTTCGGGGCTTCAACATGATGTTATCGTGCTCTAGAAGAGTTTCAATGTCCCAAGGAGGTATCTAAATCCCCTTTTATCTCTTTTCCTCCTCCTTTACGTGTCTCATTTGGGTAGCCCAATCCATGGATCTCATTTGGTGACCATCTGTACTGTTGAAGAATATTCTAATGAGGAATTACTTTTCCTTGCTTTTTTGTCCCCAGATGATGATTCTCCTTGTCTTCTCAATCATTCATCTTATGATCTTGACAATCAACTTGTTGATCTTGAATCCACTAATCAAATTGAATTGTTTGGGCAAATATTTCCCTGATTATACTATCTCTCTTGAACTACATGATGATATCTGTCCAAATTCCATGGATGAGTTTTTATTTTCTCAGGAATATTTGGATTTGTAGAAGTTTCAAATGGAGTCTGATGCGATTATTCAGGATTTTCTTTTAGGTGTATATTTTTCCACTCAAGAATATGACATGTTGATTATTGATCATTTTTGTTGCAATATAGAAAATCTATAGAGTGAAAATTAGTTGTTCGAGGAATCTTCCGATTTGAATCTCTTATTAGGATCATGATGAATGTATTAATGAGTGTGGTTCAAACAAGTTTTTGGCTATGCTCTCTTAAGCTAAGCTTCCATCTTTTGGGAATTCTGGGTTTTGTTAGAAAAACATAACACTTCCATCGATGCTAGTGGTTATGTTAGGTTCTTGCCACCTCAATGATACCTTTGAATTTAGACAGTTTAAAATCTTCTCATGATTTTTTGCCATCAATATCATCTCATGGCATGTAGATTCTCTCTTGAGGGATTCTCATTTTCTGCATAGTAAATTTTCAAACTCTCAAGGTATAAATATTAGTCAGATGTTCAAACTTCAACTGACGCATCCTTATTCATGCAAATATTTGATTTGTAATTTGGAAACAAAGAACGATATCAATGTTTGTAGAATCCTAGGATTTAATGTATTTTCTTCCTCATCCATTCAAGATATTAACTTACACACCAACTCAGGTTATGGTACATCACTATGTTCACAATAAAACATTTGTCTTGCTTATGATGTGGACATATATGCAATTAACTCATTTTTTCAAGAACATTTGAAATTTTGTTTTCATGATTCTATTTCATATTTCCTAAGACAATCTTATTTATGAGGACCCTTGTCTCATGGCCAATCCCTTCATGTTGTCAACCAAACCTTGTATGGAGGTGGGCCTAATATATGTTGTTGTGGAAATTTTTTGTCGGGATTGAGAAGTCAAGTGTGTCACATTGCTATGATTGCACTATATGTTTCCATGTGTCAGTGTGGATGTTTTGCTTATTTATCTTTTTCACTACACTATATTTTATTTCCTTCTCTCATGAACACTTCTTTTGGCTCAACGGTCCGGAGAAGCTTCTATGGATGCACTAGAAATTCCATTTCACCTAGTCTCAATCTTTTAACTGTTAAGTTATGTTAGGTTAGGCTGTATTTAGCTAGGTACATCTTGTTTTTATTGCTTTTGTCATTTATTATCATCATTGTGTTTCTTCCATTTCAATAAATATTTGCATGAAATCTAGTGTTCATCTTCAAGATGATGTGGAAGACTCTTTAGGAAAGGTAATTTGTAGCAATGTGCAACCCTCGGTTGACCTTTTATCCTTCCTCTTTGATTTGGTCTTTACGCTTTTAAATTAAATGATATTTGGTTGGAAAATATGAACCCTTGAGTTGGAAACCATTATCAGGACCATGATGCTTGCACCTATTTAGGATATTTATTTCTAGAATCTATTTTTTTATTGACTAATCTTTATTTTTTCTATCCTTTTGATTGAGAAGTCAAGTGTGTCACATTGTTGTGCTTGCACTATATGTTTCCATGTGTCAGTGTCTATGTTTTGGTTATTTATCTTTTTCACTACACTATATTTTATTTCCTTCTCTCATGAACACTCCTTTTGGCTCAACGGTCTGGAGAAGCTTCTATGGATGCACTGGAAATCCCATTTCACCTAGTCTCAATCTTTTAATTGTTAATTTATGTTAGGTTAGGCTGTATTTAGCTAGCTACATATTTTTTTGATTACTTTTTTCATTTATTATAATCATTGTGTTTGTTCCATTTCAATAAAGATTTGCATGAAATCTAGTGTTCATCTTCAAGATTATGTGGCAAACTCTTTGGGAAAGGTAAGTTGTAGCAATGTGCAACCCTCGGTTGACCTCTTATCCTTCCTCTTTGATTTGGTCTTTACGCTTTTAAATTCAATGATATTTGGTTGGAAAATATGAATCTTTGAGTTGGAAACCATTATCAGGACCATGATGCCTGCACCTATTTAGGATATGTATTTCTAGACTCTATTTTTTTATTGAATAATGTTTCTTTTGTCTATCATTTTGATTGGAGAAAGTTAAGGGTAAATCCTATGTCAAGTAAACCATCATTGAAGGTTTATATATTTGTATTTTAAGGAGAAACCTCTGTTTCTCTCAATAATTTTGGATCCCTCTTCCACCCCAGAAAAAATAAATAAGTTCTCAATCACTCTTCTATAAGTAAAACAAAATAAAGGGTGAAAGAAGAGAAAGGCTTCTCGCATAGAGAGGTGAAGCAAGTGACTTCACTGGGGTACTTTCCGGGCTCGTTGGTAGGGAAGAAATTCTTGTTTTCTTGAAGTGGCTCTGTTGGGGTACTATCTTGGCCTACTGGAAGAAGAAAAACTACAAATATTAAAACTTATACTATTATTTTCTTTAGCTCACAATTATATATTACCCTTATCCTAGATCAAGACAATTGTGACAAGGCAAGCTTTGTGTGAGTTGTGTCGAGTAAAGAAACTAAAGGGAGTATATATTTAAGTGGGTGGAATGGGAAATCTTAGGTATCCCATTGAGCGAACCAATAGTTCCTAAATAACTGAGACTTTTCACGTAAAACTAGGACCAAATCAAAGAAGCTAGAGTTCCCGAGTGTGTCACCAAGTGTTTTTGTTGTGACAACGACCCTCCAAAATTATTTCCTAATCTAATTTTGGAGACTACATCAACTTTTGTTTCAAGATAACCTACATCCTATTTTCATGTGTTCATGTATCTCAAGTTTCAATCATCCTTGTACTTCTCTTAAGTGTTTTTCTTTCCCAAAAGTCAAGATTCACTAGGTGTTGTCACTCTATCTTTGGAAACACTTGAGTTATCTTGTTAAAGGAGAAATCATTAGCTTTCTTTAACTCAATGACTAGTCCTCTTCTATAAGTCATGAAAACACATAAAAGTAGGAAAATCATGGCGTTTCGTCAAGGAAAAACATACTTTCTTTACTTATCAATCACAAAAGACACTATTGTGGAAGAGTGTGCCCTCCCATGAAAAGCAAACTCCTGGCTCTTAAGTAAGTGCATTTCCTTCAAACAGTGGAGTGAAATCCAAGTCTTCAAGGAGAGGACACTCGTTTTTGTCATCAGTTGCACCCTAGCTAGGCATATTCCTTCATATCAATGATTATGTCCTTATCATCCCAGTGGAGCACACTCCATCTTGCCAAGGACTGTTCCCTCATTCCTTTGCATGCATGCACTTTCCTTGTTGGAATGGTGAGTGCACTCCTAGAAACTATGAGGCCACTTCACTTTAACTAACCAACTCACTCATCGATCAATAAGTGGTGGACATGCATGAGTTTTTTTTGCATGTATATTTAATTATAACCATCCCAATATGTCATTCATTTTCACATTGATTCCTCATTATGGGTTGAGGTCACTTCTTTTCATCAAGGAGCTCCTCTTCGAGCTTGATCACAAGTAATTATTTCATGTATTTTTCGCGATTTCTTTTATGATTTTCATTGTCTCTTTTGTTTTTTTTTCTATCTTTCCTCTTTGTTTTAGTTTCTATAGTGGTGTTTATATCCATTGTTCACATTACACGTGTTTTTGTTTTGTTGCAAGTGACTCTTCACATTCCAAAACCCTTCACCTTTGGTTCATAATTGTGACAAAGTCTATAAGTACTTGTAGATCCTTCCTCTCAGTGTTATTCTAATTCTACTATGTACCTCACCATTACTTGGTTCATTTCAAACCATTACAGGTAAAAGCACACTATCAAAGACAAATTTTCTTCCTAGGTGCACTCCCAAGAGATAAGAGTTCCTTCGCTTGAGAAATATGCCCAACAAGAAGTCTTTTCTCTCTTGAGATGATGGTACAATAAAAAGTAGAAAACTTGACTTCATGATCACTAAGCATGCACCCTGCACCGTCCCTGGCTCCCTTAAGTGCACAACACACTAACAAGAGCCAAGCTTCACCCCTTGGCCACTAATTATGTAACCTACACCCTTAGCGGGCTCTTACGCGCATAGTGAATTCTTAAGCTTTAGTGTACCTTCCTAGTGCCTTGAGCATGCACCCTGCATTGCTCAACCTCTCTCTCTCTTGAGCACATAGCACAATCACAAGCCCCAAGTAGGTCTAACTGATCATTATTTCCTTCAAAAGTTCCCTTCTTCAACATTTATGTATTTTTCACTACCAATGACTTGTGAACACCTTGTCAGACATCTGGTAAGCTTTTGTTCTAACTAGACATGATTTTCCCTTCGTCACTATCATTTAAATGATTTTACATGCATTAGATAGGAAAATATTTAGAACTAATTCTTAGTAACCATGAGTGTATCTCCACATGCAGGTGTTCTAGGTACAAGTTATATCACTCTTTCATCATCCCTTGGAACCATTCCTCCCACCACCCATTGAATATTCTCAAAGGAAACCTCAGAAGCAAGTACTGAGGAAGCAAGAAAGATTGTTAAGGCTATGGTGCCTTTCCTTTCAGATACAAATTGTTTTGTTGATATACCATTCAAGGACTAATGGAAATATATCAAGGATACTTTCCTAGAAGAAACATTCCGTAAGAACTAAGAGGACAAGATATTATATATCAACATAAAATAGTCGAGGTTACACAGGATTGCATGAATATTCCAAGTGATGTTGTGTGTAGAGGCCATTGAATGGATCATATCACACATGGGTAATATAAATTTGGTCCTACGCAAAAAAAAACTAAAGTGAGATAACCACTTACAATGTTGATGTCATTCATTCTTGCTATAATATGGTAAATCCCAATCAATACGTAAACACTAATTTTTATACAATATGGGCAAGCCTAAAATTAAAGGAAATCATTGGATCCTAGTGCGAAGAACCATCCAAATTCTTTCATAGACCAAGTGCCATCTATATAACAAGAATCATAAGAAAGGTCTACCAGTACCTCATTTCTATGTTCATGTAGGTTGTATGGGAGAAAGAATGCAAAAACCTTTAAGGAGAATTTGATTTATCTTCTTAACATGGTTTTCACCAAAGGGAAGATCTTTAATTGGGAAGATATCCTTCCTCATGAATTGAAGCATCATGTTGAGCAGGCCAAAACAAATTTACTAGCAAAGTAGGCATCGTAGTTCTACATGTCAACTTTCCTATTAGATGGGATTCGTGCTAAGTATGCTTTCACTAGGATGTATTGGAACTAGAACCCACGAGAGAAGCTACCTATATATTGGCATTGAATTTTTTTTATCAAATACCATCTTTCGATGGGTATATGAACAACTAGAAGATCACTTATTTTTCATCCTTTATCAACTGATATCTAAAGTTGATCCACCTTGCATGAAAACTAAAGTGAAGGAGGCACTCTATAACATCAAAGATTGCTTTTTGCATTAGAATACACTTATATTATATGCTTCATATGTCATAAAACTCCTCATGTCATTCTAATATATGTAATTGATGAGCTAGTCTTTCAAGAAGTATCCTATTAGGTAAATAATGGCCTATTTACACAACTTCACAGGAGGAAAAAGGCTCCTTGGCTTACCTTGATTTTGTGCACTAGAATTTATGAGATGAAGAGCCTTAAGGAGTAATTTTTAGAGATTGAAGAACTAAAGAACCTTCATTTTGGTATTACAAGTTTTCACAAGTATGACCCCAGGAATGTGTCCAAGAAACATTGTGATAGGATAGGGTACAACAAGGCATATGTACCAATGATTATCTAATAAGATGAAAAAATTAAGAATTTGTACAATGCATTAATAGAAGATCACTTAGTATGTGAAGTAGGTCCCTCCGAGATTAGATAGATTCCATAAGTATGGATGAACAAAGCACATCAAACAACAACTACTCAAGTGGCCATTGAAAGACCTGGAAAGAAATTGAAGCATGATTTAGCAGTAGAAACTAGTAGAAAGTTTAACGCTTATCCTATGAGAAAAGGTGCCATTGAAGAAGAGGAAGCAAAGGGAAGAAGAGGAAAAGGAGAAGCAAAATTATTTTCTTAGACAACAACAAGAAGCAAAAGAATAGATAAGGAGAAGAAAATAATAAAAGAGGAGCATAAAAGAACAACAACAAAAAAAACTATAAGAAGAAGAAGTTTCTTAAGTATTAGAGGAAGAAGAGATGACCCTTGAAATAGAAGTAGAATTAGAGGAGGAAGATGGTATTGGGCCTATGGAGGATGAGCTAGGTACTCCATCAAATCTTCCACTCACAGGTGGCCATCTCACATTCAACAAGATGGGGATTACAACTCCAATAGAAGACACGGTTATGGAGCTATCTAGTTTGATCTTTGATCAGTTGAAAAAGAGAATTGTAATAGAAAGGAGAAGGTACTTCCCAAATGATCCTGAGTATCTAGTCTTTGTATCTGCTTGGAAGGTGATAGCTTCCAACACTAGGAGAAACCCCTGAGCAGTCATGGCAACTAATATTTCCTTCGTGATAGTAGCAAAAGATAATTCTAAGTATGTCATGAGTGAGAATGCATAGTTGTGGAAGGAGTTGGTTGTGAAAAATAGACAAGTAGATGATATCACTACAGAGAACCAATTATTTTTTTTCTAGTAGTCTCAACAAAATGAATTTCCAGTCAGTTGTACTTGAAGAACTTGAACCAATGGATGAAACCATGAAGCAATTATATGATGAAATTATTCTCCTGTATGAGATGGTGGCACCATTTATTGTAATATAGAATAAATATCAAGAGATTATGAAGCTCCTAAAGGTTGCAAATAGAGTTGTTGACCTCATACTATAGTGGGGTTCCAAGTATCTAGATGTAACAAACCAATTGGTTGGAAAATATTGAATAGTTTCCAAGATGGATAGGGTACATTGAAGGCTCCAAATTTACAAATACACCCATCTTGGTGAGGAGGCAACCAACATCATCGTTCCTTATGGATAACCATATAGCGTTTTGGAATCCCCAATGCGGAAATGTCGAGTACCTACTATAGGTGCAATAGGGGAAATAAGGGGAAGGAATCTCATTATGTACGAGCTAAGGAAATTCTTTGAACATATAAAAAAATTAGTAGAATATGAAGACTTGGAATTTAGTAAGAACATTATTCTGCAGTATGCCATCACATCAACAAAAGTCTATATGAAAGTGTCATGGTTGTGGAACAATGTGCAATCCAACTTGTTAGAGATCCATTTGGGCACATCAATCCCATCATCCAGATCAATGTTTTAGGGCTCATCAAACCCTAATTTCAGTTGCTACATGCCCTAAAAAGGTCACCCCTTTGGATGCCTCCTTCCCAGACAGTTTCATGACTTGAGGACATCCAGAAATGGCCTATAGAGGGACCAACGCAGGTAAGCCATTGTAAAGGTGCGCTGCAGAGCAGTTAAGTCCACTGCTAGGGTGCTCTATAGAGCACTTAGGCTTCGTTTCACCTATGATGGGCGAGTTTAAGTGAAATTCACATAGGGTTTGGGGAATATTCTTATATTTTGGAGTCATCTAGAAGGTTCCCTCACTTATCAAATCATATGTGCTCGAAAATGGATGAGGAATGAGTTAAGGTCATCTTATCCTCTCATCCCTTCCTCCATGGAACTAATTCTAAGTATGGAAGGCCATTGTTTATGACAAAACCTCCTTCATCTTCCTATAAATTGACCACTCATCTAAGTGATCACGGGCTGGATTATGTTGAATTGTAAGGAGATAATGTTGCTATGAGATTTGGATTTGAAGCAAGTATTGTAATGCTACAAGTTTTTCATGCTTTTAATATGATGTGGATGGGATCCAAGTTGGAGGAATGGCTTTGAATCAGACACCAATGGTTGTAATTCCTTCTTCTATTCAATAAAGTGTTTGAAACTTTCTCCCATATGTTTGTATTGTTTCATAATTCTTATATGTGTGAATTTTATTTGATTCCTTTCACTTATATCCAATAGATTGCATGCTTTGATCTATTTTTTGTTTTCTGTTGTGTTTATAGGTACTTCTCAAGTGTATTAAGTACGAGAAGGAGCGATAGGATTGATACAAAGGAGACATGAGGAAAGCGAAACTATAAATAGGTCTTCTCATCTTCTCATCTTATCTATTGATTATAGGAAATGACTAACACACTTTAAATTGTTGTTCTAGATCCAACTACATATCTAGGGAATTAATATTTATCCATAGATACCAAATTATCAAAAACAACTTGGCGACTCCACTAGGGAACTATTAACTTTCCTAGTAGCTTATCCACCTCGTAGGACATTATTGTAGACCATACTTGTGTTCATTGACTGTATTTCAGCTCTTTTCATTAAATTTTGGTCAAAAAGTGAGGTTAGATGGCTCTTGAGTGGCCTCTTAGGAATCAGCACAGGCTTGGTTAGGGGATAGTGCTCTCAAAGCACCCCTGACTGAGAGACAGTGCTCTGTAGTGCAGTTAGGCCCTCTTTGACCTGCGTTGGTCCACCTTAGGGAAAAGTTTCACCTTTGGATTGAATTTTTTACCAAATTTCCTTTGTTTGATTGATTGTTGATTGATCAGTGAATGTCATGTCTCAAAAAACAAGATTTTATATCCTTTTCTAGCCCTACTTTGACTTGATTGATTAATGTGTCTTAAATCATTTCTTTGTCATTATCTATTCATCATCAAAGTTATATTATAGTCGATTAATCTTTGTTCAAAAGAAAGTGTTGTAACAGTCTTCTTTTCCTTCGAAATTGAACTATTGTAAAGTCTTCGTTCTCATAAAAGATTGATTGATTGTATGTGCATTAATTTCCTTTTTTGTTCATCATAACATTAATGGTTTCAAAAAGAAAAACTTGCATTGTTCATATTGTAGTTTTTGAATGATTGAAATGAATAGCGAGGGAAATTGCATTAGGTGGCTCTTTGTTCTTTGTCAAAAGATCTAATTTTTGTATTCCTACTAGCTAAGGCTTTTATTGTTCAATTGAATGAAAATAATGCTTTTAATATTAGTTGCATTTTAGTAATTGCAAACATACATCACATGGTGAACCTTGAAAGGAAAATTCTAATGAAGATCAACTTAAAATTTATCTAAATTTACCTAATGGAGCATTGTCACATAACGAAAAAAATTTAGTGGTTCTAGGCTAGAGACGTGTTTTGGCATCATAAAACAAAGTAGCTGTCACTAACTTGTCTGCAATACATCTCGAGTGTGGTACCTCATTCCATGTACGTGAGTATATTTTAGCTCATCCAAATACCTTCGGGTATATAGGATGGTGTTACAGTACGTAAGTTATATGGGAATGCTCCCACGGTGTGGTTTTTCATTAGAAAACGCTTATACAGACTGGGCCTCCACGTACCTTTAGGTATATATGGGATGACAACACTAGGTCGTTATCCATCCTTAGGTAACTGAGTCGGCTACCTTGTACACTATGATACATCGAACACAACATTCTAGGAGATTGCCTGCCCGTACTTCTCGGTTTGTCGGAAGGTATTTTTGCAGTTCACAGTTGCTTGGTAAATGTTTTGCCTAGATTATCCCTCTTTTCTTTTGTTATGTTACTTTGATTAAAATAAATTTAATTGACCACGGATAACATCCTCCATGCTCTCTCCTTAGTTGATCTTAGGTTGAAACATATGGCAACGAATCTGGAGTCCACCGATCAAGGAGATCCTTTTGATGGGAATCCTAGTCCTTTTCCTCCTTTCAAAAATATTGGTGCTCCTTATATGGCTACATTATCCCTACCTAGATTTACCATTGGCATGCTAGTATGGTTGTTTTCAACCTCCTTGGTTCAAGATGTCGTGACTTCTCCGTAATCAAGTACAACTCCAACTGGACAAAATCAACCTCCAGTTGATCCTAAAGTTGACCCTTTTCCTTCTTCCTCAGTTGTTTATTTCTCACCTTCTTCCTCTTTGCCTGGTGAAAGTATTGGTACTAGTAACCAAGTGGCTAACAAGAAGAAGAAAGGGAAGAAGAAGAAGAAGAGGCAAATTAATCACAATGACAACCAAGAAACCATTGCTTTGAATGCAACATCTAATGAGAAACCATCTGTCAAGCCTCACAAAGTTTTATATCCATGAAAAATTTCTACGGGAGACCATATTCTTCGAAATTGTTCCAGTATTCCTCAGATCTTAGAAGAATGGTCTTCTTGTTAACATCATCCTGTGTCATAAACTTCTAGAGATCATGCTGGTAACACACCATCAACTACTGGTAGTAAAGTTCATGGAAATAAGGGTAAAGATAAGTTTCCATGTAGGTTATGTGAAGGGAATCACCCCATTCACCATTGTCCCTATCCGGATGAAGCCAAAAAAGCATTGGATAACTGTCCTGCTTCTCTGCAGTGACCTCCATCTGGTTACAGAAGACTCTCTCTTAATCCTTCACTAGTTGATGAAGTGACTGACTCAAATCAACCATTGATCAAACCCACTTTGTCTGAAAGTGAATCTTACGAGTCTATACCCAACCCAAATCAACAGGTCAAGGTAACAGTTGAGCGGATTTCACCTTTAGTTAATCGGCCCTTTCTTGAGAAGAGTGAAAATGATACCACTTAGGTTCTTTTCATTTCTTTAGATTCAAATGAACTTGGAGGAAACCCTCTTATTCCATCAAGATAGGAGGAAAATCCTCCTAGTCTAGTAACTAAAGGGGTTAATTCTCTCGTTTCTATGGTACCCCCTCCAAGTAGTCTAGTCACTTCCTTTGATTGGAATCGACTGGCAGGATTCTGTCTTCATTCTTATGTGCCTTTCTAGCTCATAGTACAGGTTTGTAATATGATTGTATCTGGCACTATTATAGATTAAGGTGCATATGTGAGTATCATTTCCTCAACTTCTTGGCAAGTTCTCTGTTTGCCACCACTTGTGCCAGTTACCCAAACTCTATTGGCTTTTAACAGAGGAACCAGTCAACCATTACAGATCCTTCCTCAGTTTCATATTACTTTGGGAGGAAAAATCATTTATTTAAATGTGATGGTAGTCCCAGGCCCTTTAGATTAAAATTTACTTCTTGAGCGTGACTATGTTTATGGCATGGGAGCTACTGTTTCAACACTCTTTCGAGTGATGTGTTTCCTGCATGAAGGCAGAATTGTCACCATTGACCAACTTTCATTTCTTGGACCAAACATGGCCTCCAGTCAACCATATTCCCTAAATGGTCCTTTTTTAGCAATGGTATCATCCCTGCCATGAGTTAATTATGTGGCAACCAGTTCCATATCTGCATCAACGGACGATCAATTCCATGATGTTGTACATTATGTACTGGGGGAATTGGAACCAGATCTTTCCTTCCAAATCATTGTTCTCCCACCTGATGAGAACCTCCTGGAAGTCATGACCTCCTATCATGGGTTGTGAAAAAGAAGGAATATGAGGATAGTTCCTTGTCTTGTGTCAACCTCGTTAAAAAATGAAACAAGGAATATGAGGATAGTTCTTTTACTATGTAAACCTCGTTAAAAAATGAAATAGCTCACATGGGGATGGTTCCTTATCTTCTGTGAACCTCATTAAAAAATGAAACCAAGGATATGAGGATAGTTCTGTGTCTTGTGCCAACCTTGCTAAAAAATGAAACAAAGTGTATGAGCATAGTTCCTTGTCTTTTGTCAAGCTTGTTAAAAAATGAAACAAGGAATATGAGTAGAGTTCCTTGTCTTGTGTCAAGCTCATTAAGAAATGAAATAAGGTCCCATGGAGAAACATTCCAATTCGAGTCTTTGATTAGATCTCATAAAATCCCAGTCAAGTCTTCCACTTGATCTCGTAAATGAGCCTTCATTCCATCAACCCGATATCCATTAGTAGTCTACTTAGGTGAATGTAATGAAGCTTGGGGGGCATGCACCTAGTGGTAAAGTTAATTTTCCTTGTAGGTTATGTGAAGGGAATCACCCCATTCAACTTTGTCCCTATCTAGACAAAGCCAAAAAAGTGTTGGATAACTGTCCTGCTTCACCGCAACGACTTCCATCTAGTTATAGGAGACTCTCCCTCTCATCATGCTGGGAGCATGTAAACTAATCTCAAGCATAGTTCTTCATTTCAAGCTTTTGTAAAAATGAAATTGAATTCAAGCATAGTTTTTGGTTTCAAGCTTGTGTAACATGAAACTGAGCCAAAGCATAGTTCCTTATGGTTCAATCTTGTGTAAGAATGAACCCATTTCCATTTTTAACCCTTGTGATTGCCATTCTGTCAGCCTTTTTCATTAGATGAGCCTTAGTTATTTTCATCCCATCGCCACCATCCCTTTGGCTGATCATACACTTTCACATAGTTGTTTTACCCTTTTTTGAGGAACATTTATAATGAGTGGTTTTATTAGCCAACCTCTTCACATAAATCAACATGTTTTGAGAAGTACCAACATAATCGGAACCATTTTCTACCCTAGACACCACTCATTCCTCAAAGTGGATTCCTCTTTAAGCTCTTTTCAGACTCTCTAAACATGAAAATATTGTTGAGCACTTGTCCTTTCTAGCTCGTTAATGGATTGGAAATGATATCTCTCTTGTATTTTTTTACGCTTTTTCAAGCTTGAGAGATTAATTTATGAAAAAGAAATTTCGGAGTTTTCTTTTTGTACTTTTTCAAACTATCTAAACATGAAAAGGACCGAGTTATCTTTTTCATTAAACTCGTTAAAACATCAAATAGTGACAAATTTGTCCATCTAGACAAGACCGAGTTTCACCTTTTCCAGACTCATTAAGACATCAAATAGCGATGGATCCACCCAACAACCATATGTTATCCTCTTCAAGCTTGATAAAAATAAAGAGGTACTGGTCAGCAATGATTGGGGAAAATGGGGAAAAGGGGGAAACCACTTTATGGTAGTAGGTCACTCTTGAACATGACACTTTCACGTCATCTCTGTGACTATTTGGGTTGGGCTATCTACTTGACAGTTATCATACCTATGGTCTATCACACCATCCATCACTTTTGGTTTTGGGTCAATGTTGCCAATTCATTCAGACTATTTGGGTTGGGTTATCTACTTGATGGTTATCATACCTATGGTGTATCACACCATCCATTACTTTGGTTTTGGGTCAATGCTGCCAATTCACTCAGTGTCACCGATATGCTCAAGAGAAGTCATTCAGTTAAAATTCACCCTTTGCAATATTCATAAACCTTCATTTTCATGACCGCCATTCCTGAATCTTATGTCGTCAGTCAAATTCCATCTCCAAAATCATTACACTCGTTTCACATCATTGACGTGGGATACATCAAGGACCTCCTATGACGAGTCGCTCCTTGTCGACATCAGCTCATTATCCAAGAAATTGACTTAGAAACAATCCAAGAAGTTGACTTAGAAACACCCTTCCAGTACCTTGAGGCTTGCATACATCAATGGTAGGTTTTTCGCTTGCGGCGGTAGGTTGACATCAATGGCCTTTGACTAAAAGACTTTTTATGGTGTTCAACATCAAATCATCGATTCACACAATGCAGAATGTACCGTAGTACCTTGAGGATCATTATCATTATCGGTGATTTCTCTCGCATCTGTCA
Organism: Pinus taeda; assembly: GCA_000404065.3. Taxonomy (NCBI): domain Eukaryota; kingdom Viridiplantae; phylum Streptophyta; class Pinopsida; order Pinales; family Pinaceae; genus Pinus; species Pinus taeda. Next base: position 93,196 of record APFE030804030.1, read on the forward strand.
ACAACTTACATCATTGGCTGGCGATCAGATGGTGTCTTCCCATGTTCAACTTCAGATCACATATTCACATTGTTAGACTCATACTTGAGTGAAAGATTAAATGAGATAGAAGACCTCGGATCTAGTTTCATCCATCTGGGCTGCGATTTCAGGAGTACTAAATCATATCTACAATGGCCTTACATTGATAGTCATTCCAATCATGGGTCTATATATGTAAATGATTGTTTATGTACATGTAATGAAAGTTGATAAGTTGAGCATGGGTATGCATTCCCTCTGAAATTCATGAAAAAACAAATATCATGATATATGTATTTTAACTGATGTAGGTCACCTTCCACTTCGATGCCTCCTCATCACATTGTAAAGCATTTCATTCGACGTTGACATTTTTCTGACTTCATGCTTTAGGGGGCAGCTATTACAAATCCATTTGGGCACATCAATCCCATCATCCAAATTAGTTTTTTAGGGCTCATCGAACCCTAATTTGTTGCTACATGCCCTAAATAAGTTACCCCTTTTAATGCCTCCTTCTCACACAGTTTCATGACTTGAAGACATTTAGAAATAGCATCTAGAGGGAGCAATGCAGGTAAGCCCTTGTAAAGGTGCATTGCAAAGTAGTTGAGTCCACTACCAGGGTGCTCTACAGAGCACTTAGGCTTCTTTTCACATGTGATGGGCAAGATTGACTGAAATTCACATAGGGTTTGGGGAATATTCTTATCTTTTGGAGTCATATAGAAGGTTCCCTCACTTATCAACTCCTATGAGCTCGAAAATGGATGACTTTTAGAGTCATCAAGAAGGTTCCCTCACTTATAAGTGGATGAAGGTGCATCCTATCCTCTCATACCTTCCTCCATGGAACTAATTCTAAGTATGGAAGGTCATTCAATGCCACCATTTATGACAAAACCTCCTTCATCTTCCTATAAATTGACCACTCATCTAAGTGGTCAGGGGCTAGATTATGTTGAATTGTAAGGAGATAATGTTGCTATGAGATTTGGCTTTGAAGCAAGTTTGTCATGCTTTATAGGTAATGTGGATGGGATCCAAGTTGGAGGAATGGCTTTGAATCAGACACCAATGGTTGTATTTCCTTCTTCTATTCAATAAAGTGTTTGAACCTTTCTCCCATATGTCTATTTTGTTTTATAATTCTTATGTGTGAATTGTATCTTATTCTTTTCACTTATATTCAATAGATCATGTGTTTTGATCAATTCCTTGTTTCTTGTTGTGTTTACAGGTACTTCTCAAGCATATTAAGTACAAGAAGGAGTGACTGGATCAATACAAAGGAGACGAGAGGAAAGCGGAACTACAAGTAGGTCTTCTCATCTTCTCATCTTATCTGTCGCTTATAGGAAAAGACTAAAACACTTTAAACTGTTGTTATAGATATAGCTACTTATCTACAGAATTATTATTTATCCATAGATACCAAATTCTCCAAAACAAAACTCCAAATCCGTGGTGTCAAAAGTATCGGAGGATGTCAAGATGAAGTTTGTGGCAGAGTTTCCAATTCGAATCAAAATCACCAAAGAGGAGTTCAAAGCATGGAATGCATACATAACTAATGAAATCCATGAAGAAGCAACTAATTTGTCTATTTGAGAATATTTTGTCTTATTAGAATTTTACCATACACAATCATTTTGTTATATATATTTTGTCTTTTGTAATAAGTCTAGTATAATGGAGTCTAAGAGACACATGGAATATGAAAGATACATATATAATATAAAGAGTCATATGTAGAATGCGAAAATTTGTATGTAAGTCCTTTATCATAGAGGTTGATGAGTCATGATGTAACTCAAGAGTCATTGACATTTCTTATAAATAAGTCCCCACAAATAAAACATAGGTCATGGACTTTAGGAAATATTTTCCTTGGCTTCTCTATTGTTGCATAGGAGGTAAAATCATTGTTTTGAGAAGCAAGTTGTAGCTTCACGTTCCACTATTGGATCTAGTGTTCCACCAATGTAACAATGTACTTGGAATATTTCATTAATAATCAAAATCTCTTCAAGCCAACCCTCATTCACGCATGTATCATGAACGTAGTAAGAATATTCTTTGTATATTTGTTGTATATGTTGGTGTAAGACGTACTAAGACTAATGGACTATTTCTTTTCTTAGATAAGGATATTCTTGAATGAGTGTTGCTATGATTTTATGGTTGTTGTTTATCTTGTGAACTAATTACAAGTTAATCAACAAGTACTTCTCCTTTTTCTTGTTTGTCTCTCTTAGGATAATAGTATTACTTTCCTATTGGAGGCTCTTCTCTCTTTATAATCATGAAAACATTCTTTACAGTCTACATTTGGTGTCACCCAAATATTACTTACTTTCTGCCCCAAAGAGTTGTTTATGATATGTTATGTATGTGTTGTAACCAAAGCATACTTCCAAACCATTCACAATGGTGGATGAACCCTATAACTGGATGGGAATCCTACAAAAATGGTGTCAGGTCTAATTGGGACCTCATATTGGGGAGATGCCATGTATGTTGGGAGAATCGAGCACCATCAACATGATAATTAAGCATTAATCAAGCTTAACCATTACCTAATCATCTAGGATTTTAAGATTTAGATCTAATACCCCTAGAAAGACTTATTTTATGAATCATATATATTTTTATGATTTTATTTATTTGAAGAAAATGGAAAAAGGCATGCGTTGAATTATATTTTTATTTCCTAACATAAGGACAAATAATTAATGAGAATTTATGTTAGAATAGTTAATTATTTCAAAAATATGTTAGATTCTAACAAGAGAAATTAACCTCTAATTTTCATGGAAAATAGTTGAAGTGGTTATGCCTAAGAAGGAAGGAAAGAGAAAAAAAATATCTTGTTCTTTTTGGTATGTACTACTTGGTTTTTGGAAAGGAAAAAAAGAAATAAGAACCTTGAACCTTTATGAGAAAAGAGAGAAATTTCAGACAACCTAAATAAAATTAGGGTGGAAGAGAAAGACCTTGTGGTGGAGTCTAGATGAGATATTGTGGGAGATGTAGGTTTTAACCCCGTACAAAAATTCCCTGCATACGAATTCTAAATCACAAAAAAATAAACAATGTGAGAGCATAACACATAGAAAAACACATATGCACAGATATTTTCCCCTAGATCCCAAAACTGGGACTACCAGCTTGATTTTTCAATATATTCCTTTCAATGTTACAATACATATTTATAAAGTGGGGTTACTGGTACCTCTCAAACCCCTTGTTAACTATGTGGAAAGAATATAACACAACCCAACAATCTCCCACTTGTTGTTTTCTTTCCACAGTGGGCCACAGGAGAGCTTAGTCATTTTTTTAGCCCTGAAATGCCCATTGTTTCTCTACACCAAGGGAACTTCCCAGAGCTCACAGATTTTGTCAATGCATCTACAGTATTCTTCAAAGTGTCCACCTTTACCAGCAACACCTTTTTGTCTT
>APFE030804035.1:0-19417 GCA_000404065.3 Pinus taeda
CTACTGGTTCCAGGTAAGTTTGGAACTTCTTAAACATTGCAGTGTAAAGAGGGTGGCTCACAAAATCACTAGTCGCAACTATTCCTCAAAAGGGTAACCAATCAAGTGGAAGCATATAATCGGCCAAAATAATTGAGGTGATGGTAAGAACACAACCAAGGCTTAAAAGGCTGATAGCATGGCAATCATAGAGGTCGTTTACTGAAGGTGGGTTTATTTTTTAATGAGATTGAACCTTGCATTAACATATGCTCAGTGGCGGGTTTATTATTTAATGAGCTTGAACCTTGCAGAAACATTGCTCATGCCAATCGTTTTAAAGATGCCTCTCATTGGTAGGTTTATTTTTTATTAAGCTTGAACTCTACGATAACATGTGCTCATTGCCTTTTTATGTAGGCTAGAAATGACCAAACTACAAAGCTAACTACATTGATAACTAAGGAGCTATTGAGGTTAGGTAGGATAGTTTTGTCTTCCTCCTAGACAAAACACTTCCTTTGCTTCGTCCGCGCACTGCAGACAAAGGTGAATGGTGGTTAGACCAATCACCTAACTCGAGAAGAAGCTAAAAAAAGAAATTGGTCGCTTTTCACTTTCATAAAAGAGGTTTGCATTCCCCCAGGTATTGAGAAAATGAGAATTTCCAGGTTACCTTATGGAAGTCCCTACATTTAAGAAGGATTGTTTCATCCGCAGAGCAGACAAAATACTTCCTTAGCTTTGTCCATTGAAATAGAAAAAGGTGAATGATGTGAGCTTCCAATCACATAACTTGCGAGGAGATAACTATTTCAGACTGATCCCATATCCTACAAGGAAATGATGTTTCAAAATAATCATATAACCTACAAGGAAATCTATTTTTTCAGCTGGGTTCGCCTACCGAAGCAGACTAGGGTGCATGCCCCCTAAGCTTCGTTACATCCACCGGACTACTTTCGGTAATTAAGTGGATGAACAGAAGGTTGAAGAGACATTCTTGACGTAAAGAGACCATTTAGGGATGATGTTTGACTTGTAGCTACATTTGAACTGAGAAATTAAAGTTGGTCGATAAGTTGCACCACTCTGCCTTCATGCGGGAAACACATCACTCAAAAGAGTGTCGAAACAATAGCTCCCATGTTGTAAACATAGTCACGTCCAAGGAGTAGATTGTAATCTAATGGTACTTTGAGTACCATCATGTTCAAGTGAACAATTTTCATTTTCAAAGTTATAGGAAACTTCGAAAGGATCCTAACAGTCGATTAGTTCCTTTGTTGAAGCTTGACAAATTTTGATTCTCAGGCAAAAGCGATGGTGAACCAAGCGCTTTCCAAGCGATTGAGGAAATGATACTCACTAAAGCCCCTTCATCTATGATAGTGCTAGATACGATCATTTTGTAAACTTTTACTATGATTCAGAATGGTACATTAGATGGAAGGCGGGATCTCGCTAGTTGACTCCAATTGAAGGAAATGACTAGATTTCTTGGAGGGGGTACTGAATAAATGGCTGGATGAACCTCTTGAAATGGGGAACTTTCCTGTTGTTGTAAAGTAATGGGCGGATTTCCCCCAAGTTCATCAGACTCTGTATTAACAAAAAGAATTTGGATAGTATTGTTCTCATTCTCTTTGGAAATTGCATCGTCTGAAGGTGGACCTTCTGAAGGCAAGATTGGGTCGACTACCATCTCAGACTATTGACTTTGGTCCAGCATGGAATCAGAAGGTTTAATTTCAATGATAGGTGCTTTGACCAATGGTTGAGTTACATTAGTCGGGTTTTCAACTAGCGATGGACCTGGTAAGAGTTTCTTGTATCCGAGTGGAAGCCGCTGCAGTGAAGCAGGATGGTTATGTAAGATTCTCTTGGCCTCATCTAGAAAAATACATTGGCGAAGGTGATGGCTTCATCACATAACTGACATGGAATTTTGACCTTTACTTTCTGTCTAGGAACTTCATTTTCACTAGTTGATGGTGTGTTGTCAACATGATCACCAGAGGTTGATGACGCCGAACGGTGTGGAAAGGGAGACCATTCTCTCAAGATTCGCAGAATTCTAGGACAATCTTGATGAAAATGGTTGCCTTTACACATTAGACAAGGAGGTTTAGGAGATTTAATGTGTGGATTTTCACCAGATGATTCATTGTTGCCCCTTGCTTAATCGGCTTCTTCTTCTTCTTCTCTTTCCCTTTCTTCTTCTTCTCAGCCACTTGGTTTTTAGTATCACTAGTTTCACCATGCGTAGAGGAAGAAGGGGAGGGAGAAACAAATGAAGTAGAAGGTGAAACGTCACTTTTGGTATCAACTAGTTACTGATTTGATTGCTGAGGAAACACGGTATTTTGAATGACAGAGGTTGAGAATAGCCATACTAGCAGGCCAATTGTGATTCCTGGAAGGGAGAATGTGGCAATATACGGAGCATAGATATCTACCCAAGAAGAGAAAGGACTAGGATTCCCCCCAAGAGGGATTCCTTGAACGATGGACTCCATTACCTCAACCTAAGATCAATGAAGGAATAGGGATGTTTTTCCCAATTAAATAAATTTTAACGATGCTTTGACACAATGTTTCTTTTTCAATTTTTAAGAGTCGAGAAAAAGTTAAAGATGACTCTAGTCGCCTTCGATTTTTAATGAGCTTGAACTGGCAAGTGCTCAGATGGAACTTTTATTTTAAGGAGTCGAAAAGGAACGAAAGTGGCTACTCTGGAAATCTAGACAGAGGGATTACCAAACCACTTGTAAAAATGCAAAATACACCTTGGTGGTAAATTAAAGAGAAATTACCAAGGACTTATGTACGGCATTCAATCTTCCTTAATGTTGCATTTAGTGCATTGCGATTGATAGGGCAACATACACGTCTTCCTATGGATAAAGGATATCAACCTATTGTGGTCTCCCAATATATACTTGACGGTATGGGGAGCACAAGTCCGTACTAGCACTTGTCGTATCAAAGAGGAGGAATCACCAAACCTTTGACGAAAATGATAATTACCAGGTTTTATGACACTAGAATATGTCTCTAGCCTAGACCTCCAGATGTGTTGCGTTAGGTTCCAAAGCATGGTTATGTTCATTGAGATTTATTTTAGAGTTTATATTTCTTAGAAGTTTATCTTTCAAGTTTCACTGCATGATGTAGATGTAAAATTCCTAAACATGCAATCTAAAATGATAAACAGTCATTTATTTTAGCAATGAAAATCCTAGCTACTAAGGAAAGAAGATAACGATTCTTTCAACAGAGAGTAGAGAGCACACACTAAATGCACTTTCCATAAATCATTTTCATACACAGTGTAAATGAAAATGTAGATGCATATATTTGTTTTTCTTTTCCTTAATGTGAGAATGCCAAAAAGGAAAGCTAAGTACAGATTTGAACTATTTTCTTCAAGGCGACACTTCGACAATTTCTTTTCAAAATGAAAGGAAGACTCAAACAATGCTTTTCAATTTCGAATAGAAAACTACTTTCGACACTTTAAATATTAATAATTCAAATCAAATACAATGGAAAAAGCCCGGTTGAATATCTAGAAGAGGAAGACTTTACGAAACTCTTCTTTTTGACTCAAAATGATAGTTACGACACTTCTTTACATCAAAAACAACAGATCGATTAAGCTATTTTTGACAAAGAAGGACTGTAAATGATAGACAAACACATAAAATAATTTACAAATCCATATCAATGGAGGCTGAATAATTTAAAGGAAAGAGACTTCAACAATGAGATACTCATCATGAGCAGCAAAACTACTAAATAGAGCTGAAAATAAGGAGGAAAAAACCAAATTTCAAAGACAGAAACAATATCATTCAGTGAACACACTTGTCCTTAAGGGAAACAGGGATGCATCTCACCTGCAACACATGGGAGGTGTGCTTCATACAGGCTGCCAGTGACAGATAGTGCGATGGGCCAGGGAGCGAAACTGAGTTTAGTTTTTGCTCAAAATTTGCAGCTAAGTTCAGTGATTTAGGCTAAGCTATGATAGATAGTGATAAAAAAGTACAGGGGTACGATTTTATGAGGTTATTGAGCTACCATAAGGGCATTTAGGATGCTTGTAAGTCAGATGTTCAATACATAAACCAACCCAGAGATTGACTGAAGCAGCATTCATCTACATTGCAGTTGCATAGCAAAAGTAGTTCGAAGGCTAGCTGGCTAACTTCAGGCTCCGTCTGTAGTTTATAAAGTAAACAAAAATAACAAACAAACAAAATATTTGCTTCCCCAGTGGAGTCACCATTTTGTTTCTAGGAAAACTAGTGTCTTTTCGATCTGCTAGTCCCACTAAGATGGGTAGCTATCTTAGAAACAAAAAATCAAAGAAAATTTCTATTTCCTTTATGTATGGTAGATAATAGGGAAGTAAAGAGGACCAACATGGATCTTCCACTTGGCTTCTTGCTTGTTTCCTCTCTCCCTTGATAGACCTTGCCACTCCTCTCCTACTTTTCACGTTCTAGAGATTACATGTAGAGACAAAGTAACAAAACACCATCAAAGCATCTTGATCTATAATGCCATAAACAATGTAGAATCAGAAATACATTGACCATACAATTGCATTCACAAATAACAAGATTCACAAATAGACGATTATATGGAGGAAAACTCAAAGAACTTTATTAATAGTAGAAATAGAAGAGAGGATTACAACCCAACTGTCTAATCCAGCATCAAATCCCTGTTCACCTCATGAAAATCAAGATCACCAAACAATACAATGTCTATTCTAAAAGAGAAACCAACAACACTTCCTTACAAATATCAAAATTCCACCCTCTAGATCTCTTAGATGAGGGATCCATTTATAGATGTTTGCAAAGGGTTTGAGTCAGCTCTGGGTTTTTGATTAATATCATGCCACTGATAGTTCTTGGTTCCACTTGGAGATTTCTTTGATCTGTTACTCATCCCTGGGTGAATTCAGAGAGGCAAGTGTCATATGAGAAGTTTCTAGAAGATTCCCTGGGCATCCACTTAGCAAATTGTGTTTTCCATTTGTCCATTCTCACTCATCGCACCCTACAGAAGGCCTTTTCAGTATGCAGTGCACTTCCTGTGTGTAGTAGGTGAGACGCATCACACCCTGACCATGGAGCAGTCAGTATGGTCTAGTTTTCGCCAGTTCTGAGTGGTTTTTCAGGTGGAACTTATGGGAAATGATGTAATCAGTTTACCATGATCCTTTAGGGTATGAAAAAAACTTTTAGGAGTTAAATATCCCTTGGTTTATCAACATGTATGATTGGGTTGCAGTGCCGAAATATGTCTATAACACAAGGACATGCCCATTTAGGAGCCTTGGAACCGATAGATGTAGTCTAGGAGGGGTGAACTTCCTTATCAATTGTTGTGTTATAATATGTGAATTTATCTTGCTATGTTTTTCATATTTGATATGATAAATAGTAAATTGAATTAATCCTCCTTCACACATAAGACTCAAAAATTTATCAAAAAATACTTTGTTTCAATTGAAAGACATCAGTAGCAATCTGCACATATAATTTAATGGAAATGAATACCTTGCGCAACAAATAATAGTTTCATTTTCAGATCAGAAAATATTTTTGGGGGAACAATTAGATTCAAATCCAAAATTACCTATAAATTATAGATGGTTAACCAACAAAGAACACTTTACATTTTGAGAATTTAGGTGTTGAGCTATCAGTTGTGCATGAACCTTGACTATTTCGAGGCTTTGGTAGTGAGTTCAGTGTTTGTGAAATTCTGAAGGAAACTCAGGAGCTCTGAACTGGCATTATGTTGGCACCTGTGGAGACTACAATTGTTGGAGAAGCGATGGTAGCTGAGGGCACTACCTCAGAGGTAGCAAGTGTATAGGTATCTGCCAAATTACCCAAATCGATGAGGTCACTCAAGCCGAGGCCTACGCTAACTAGGGAGGGTCCAAACCAAAGAAGGATAAGTAGAAAGTGGCATAACCGGTGCACGTGTAACCTAGAAAGCACCCACAGAAAGAAAATCCCACTGCACAAGAGAAGGGAAAGGTATTAGATGTGGAACTTGACAAGGAAATAGAACATGTCAATATGAGCATAGAAGTCAACATGGGGGCAGAAGACATTGACATTGAGCGGGTAGACCCTATCTAAAAGTTGTGACCATATGTCCCTCTGCGCCAAGTTTTTGGGCAGCGGATCCCCCCATAACATGTTTTTGGGGCTTGGAGCCTGACGGTTGGTCAAGTGTGATGTAAAGAGCTCATGAAATGTGGGTGCAGAGTGCGAGAGTCTAGGTTGTCTACCCTAAGATAATGTAATTTAATGTAAAGTGTGTCAACCTACCCATGGGCCACAGACCATGGGATTGTATAAATAGATCGATGCTCTAATTGTAAAGTGAGTTAGGGAAGTTTTGACAAGTAATAGATAGATGTGAAGGCATGGTTAGAAGATAGGAGTGAATCCAAAGTGTATTGGGACATAGTGATAGGTGGAGGCTCTGCAGCTGAGTGCATAGAGGCCTGGTAGAGTCGACAGTTGAGTGCACAGACTCCTGTAGCTGAGTGCGTAGGGTGAAGTCAAGTCTATATTGAATTGATCTTGGAAAGCATCATTAATAAAGATAAGTTGGTTTGACATATTGTGCATTTGGTCCCTAGATTTGTATTTGAATGTTATGTGTTGATGATATATGTTTATTTATATGTGCGTACTTGTATGTATGCTCATGAATGGAAATATTCTAAGTCGTTAACGAACAACCTCTAATTAAGGAATACTGGGGTATTCTAAGTCGTTTTCCAAAATTGGATACAACAATAAAGATATCCTCAGAGCCTTTCAAAAAGCCAAATCTGGAAACAATAAAAACAACACCAACAATTCCTCAGCCACTAATGCCTACCTTCCATATATTCATGGTGTAACTGACAAACTAGCCAAAATTCTCTTAAAAACGAATATCAAAACCTCATCCAAACCCTTGAAAACTATTAAATAAAGAATGAAATCTGTTACAGACAACCTAGAACATCTTGAGCAGAAAGGTGTTTATATTATTAACTGTTCCTGTGGAGAACAATATATCATGGAAATAGGTAGATCAGTTAATATCAGGCTAAAAGAACATAGTGCAGATATTTGTAGGGAAAGAACCCATTCCTCAGCCTTGGCGGAACATGCAGGTAAGAAAAACCACCATATATGCCTTGAAAACACTAAAGCAATTGCAAATGAAAAACACTATTTCAAGTGAAAAGTCAGAGAAACTCTTGAGATCATAAAACACCCACATAACCTCAATAGGGATGGAGGCTTGGAAATTAGTAGCAATTGGACCTCCCTCCTCACCCATGGATTAAATTGACCCTCTCTCTCTCCTCCTTTCGTTATCAATTCATTAACATCCTGAGTAATTAAAAACTTGCAAGGATTAAATAATAATAAACTTAATTACCATAAATTACAATTAGTTAAAGAAAAATCATTATGATTAAATAATTATTTATTAAATAGAATATAATAAAAAACTTAATGCAAAAACAATTTAACTCAAAAATAAATAAATAAATAAATAAAAAATTATAGAATATTAAAACATTAAAAATATGCCTAAACAAACTTTTGGTATACCATATTAACTTCGCCTAGGTAGCTTAAATATCTTGTAAAATAAATAAAACATAAACAAAATTATTATAAAAATTAAAATTAAAAGATAAAACATAATTATTATTTATGTTATTTATAATAGAGAGTTCATTTTAAATGTAAAGTGAAAAAAATAAAAAATGAAAATAGATAAATAATAATAATAATATTATATTTATTAAACCTAGTTCAAGTCCGAGGTATTAAAAATTATTAAATTAAAATTAAATAAAAATAATAAAATTAAATAGGATAATAAATAATAAATTCAAAATTAAAAATAAAATAAATAAATAAATATAGTTAATTCAAATCAGTAGGTTGTCGGCTCACATACTTGACATCTCAACCCTAACCCTATTTATCTCTACTATCTCTCTCCTTTGTAAATCAAGTCCTGATGATGAGTCTAGGCCTAGACTCGAAACGTCAACAAAGCAAAAATGGAAACTGTGGAATATTTGAGTGAAGATTCTAAAAAACATAACCACAGAAATCTACAATCCAATACTGGGGTAATTAATACTAATCGCACCACGACTGGATCTGTACGAAGATCCCGCTAGTGCACAAAATCTGGTAAGCACGGAGGTTGAACCGCGTACCTGTCACTCATATCAGACATCCCCACAGTGCGGAAACCTAGTTCCAGCACCCCCCATACTACTTCTTGTGAGACCTCAGTCCGCACTCCATGGAATGTTACCGAAAGGGATGATAGTACTAGGATTTTCTTGGCTAACTCACTTTTGAACCTGGGTCAGGCCCCAAGAAGCCAACAAATGGTTCCATTGATGAGACCGAGATCTGCCTAAGGGATGTCTGATGTCATGCCACTAGAACCCAACAAAGAAGGAAATTGAAGAGTGGTTGGACAAGAAGATTTATGAGTTCGTGACACAAGAAAACAAAACTCCACGGGTATTTGATAAAAGGTGGTTGGATTACTACATCTATACGGAGATCCGCGAGATCTTCTTCACATATTTTCCTTCTGAATTGTATGAGTGGATGGAAAGGTTAGCCGACAGCCACGAAATGTGTAAGCTCGACCAACCAATAGTGTGGACATTAGAATTAGTGCACAAAATAGACGTATCACAAGACAAGATCCCGCAAGCTATGGACCATTGTCTCAATCAGATAATAGGGGGATTTATCACTGAGTTCGCGATAGACAAAAGCATAAGCTACAATGAAGCAAAATGATGTTTTCTCAAGGGAGTACGAGGTAAGTACATAAAATATCTGAGTGCTTGGATTAAGATGCTATTATGTGAAAAGCGGGTTATGCGAATTCATTAATGGTTCAAATGACGCAGAGCAGAAAGATCTATAGGGGTAGTGAGAGATTAGGAAATAGTCCCTTAATTTCACGTTCGCGAGAGGGTGAGGAAGAGCTCGCTCAGGTCTCTCCGAGAAGTGCAGTCAATTTGATAAGGCATCGCATTCCACAGTGAGAAACCCCACCCACGCCACCACTCGCTTCACCTCTCTCACCTCCATCTCCAACCACTCCACCTCCACCAACCCTGCAGTTCAGCATGGTGAGCGCGATCAAGCTACCTGTATTTAGAGGAGTAGGGAATGAGGATCTGGACTAGTTATGGTTCGTGGTAAGAGCAGTGTGGGAAGCGTAAGGGGTCACAGCCAAGAAGATTAAGAAGCCTACATTGTTGATCATACTGTAGTATCACGAGTTGACATGGTATATCAAGCAATCTAATGATCACCCAAATGCAGGAATAGCGGAGATTGACAATGCGTTGAATAGAGAGTTTAGTTGGCCAAAATCAGAGACACAGTCAATCATCGAGTTTAAAGATCTCACAATGCTTCTAGGAGAGACCCCCTAGGATCTGGATTAGCGATTGAATAGCATGATCTGCGAGGCCAATATGACACTCACAGATGCACAACATTATGCCTAGTTTGTGGCATCTCTGATACCTAAGGATGACATTGTCACAATAGAAACATTCTACCCAGGCCGAAGCATTGGAAATGGCGATTTGGTTGCATGCGACACCGATACAAGATCCAGGCCTGGGAGTTCAACAAATCCACATGCAACTACACGATATTTGCCTAGAGATGTAGAGCTTGAAACAGGATAGGGCAGTGCGGCTAGAGGCGTGCGAGGAAGTATGGTGCCTAAAATGCAAGGGCCAGGGCCATGACAAGGATCATTGTTTAGTATTTGTGAACTATTTGGTAGTAGTGGGGCCGATGTCGTTGAGACTAGAGGCACAGGCAGGGCCAATTGCAACACCTCTATTATGGTGTGCAATCTATCAGATAGGAGGAAAACACAAAACCGATAATTGTCATTTTTTGCAGAAGTATACACAGGCACCCTAGCAATTGTTTTGTAATTTCTGTAGGTCGGTGGGCCATGACGAGTGTACTTCTCATAGCTACGAGTTAATGATGGATTGAACCCCAACCTATCGGATGTAGATAGAGGTACGAGCCCTCGATCCAATGGCAGGGATGGCATGCACTGGATTTCAAGGGCGAGTTCGAGGATGAGGAGGAATGGGACCAAGAAGGGGCCACAAACAGTTAATTTGTTACAATTACAGAGGACCCAGGCACTATGCTCACGATTGTACCAACACGATGAGGGTATCCTGTTCATATTGTGCTCAGTTTGATCATGAAATGGTAGATTTCTTGATGCTGATCACACACATGCATGAGAAAGGGGTGCTCCAGCCTCCTCCGACTCAAAATATTCAAATGATGAGGTTTGAACCCTGGGAATAAGACCCAGAAGTGAACATAGTGCTCAGAGGCGATGCGACCACAGGGGAGGATAAGGGGAAGAAGCCCGAGGAGATGCATGGAATCACAAGGCTCCTACAAAGGAACCTAAGTTTGACTTAGAACACACAAAGGAGACGTTCATGGAAGCTAAGAAGAGCTTTGCAGAGGCATCCACTCCAGGTAGTAAGGATCAACCAGAGCCAGGGATGGATCCTTCTATGCTTACTACCTTTTTGGAGACATGCATGAAACTGCTGCATGACAATAAGGCAGTTATTGGACTACAGGAGTTGATCACTAGGTGTGGAGGGTCAGGGGAATTGTGTGTAGTCCGGAAACTAGGAAAGCATGCATTGCGCACTGGGAGGGAAATGAGATTGACAGCATAAATTGGCGAGTATGAAATGGATCAGGTAATCCTAGACCTAGGTTCGGATGTGAATGTGTTACCAAAGAAGACATGGGAATGCATGGGCAAGCCTGTGTTACATTGGTCCCCTATTAGATTATGAATGGTGAACCAACAGAAGGTTTTGCCCATGGAGAGGTTGTAAGGGGTAACAGTTGATATTGAAGGCGCGAGCACATAGATGGACTTTGAAGTAATAGAGATTGTTGATGACAACAATCCTTATCCCACATTGGTAGGAATAAACTGGCCCACCGATATGAATGGAGTCATCAACCTAAAGAAGTAGAAGATGATATTTGAGAAAAGGTCCCTACACGTAGTAGTTCCAATGGACTTAGAAGGAGTGAGCTACACCGAACCTATGCGCGATGATGAAAGTGATGATAAGTTGGATTGTATTTACTAGATAACTATGTGAGACCAAGAGTAGGTGAACTTGATTGTAGATGGGAGAATCTCCCGGGAGCGCGACAGTTCCTGTACTTCAGATTCAGATGAAGAAGTAGAATGCTGGCAAAACCGGCTACACGAAGTGACCACTAAATTGCAACATGATGATTTGGTCACTGTGTTGCATGATAACAGTGGCAAGGAAACTGCCAAACTATGGTGGGGTGATAGCTGTGGATGAATTCCTGAACAAATTTGAAAGCGCAATACCAGAACAACAGCGGTATGGTGCGATGGAATGGACACTGCACGCAACCCCGACACAATGGTGGGGTACACATTAGAAGACCATTAGGAACTAGCGTAAATGTAGAAGGCTGATGCACTTGTGATTGGGAAGCCCCCAACATCGAACGAAAGTTTGGCAGCCAGGACAAAGCATCTTGTGTGCTTACTGTGTCAATGGGTGCAGACATGTGCTGTGCAAGCATATCCTAGACAAAGGATTGGAAATTAGAACTAGACATGGCAGTAGGAAAGGCAATGCAAACCACAAATATCCCACATTGTAGCATTCAAAATACTATGTAGAATCACGAACAAAGTTTACCAGGCGGAATGAACTGATTGGGACCTACACATACCGGGGGTCTGATGGGTCTATAGGGAAATAACTCCCATAATTGGGACAGTACGTGAGGAGAGAAAAGTTATTATGCAGCGGCGTGAGGAAAAACATATGCAGATTCAAGAAACCATTTGTCAAGGGAACCTTGAGCTTCACGAACTTGAAAAAGATCGGATACAACTGAAGCAGAGAAGCATGATAATGGATGCGGAAATTAGAAAAATGGAAACTGAAATCACACAAGAAATATGCATCGACAAAAGGATAGGACAACATATGGGCAGTGATACCACTGCGTTAGAAGATTGTCGCCAAGAATTTGTGGCTCTAGTACCATGGTTGAGACCGCACCTTACTATACAAAGTAAACAAGGTTGCACACTATACAAGGAAGAATGCGTCGCACTAATGGATGCAAGGGTAATTGAGGGGTGCCCATGGAATGGGCTGGCAGGTAACTTGAAGCCTCATACTGGTGGCGGGACTGCCTGACCATCCGTAGGAAGCATAGTCTCAGTGCTTTAAGTAGTTGAAAGAGAGCATGGGACTATAAACGAGTATGTATGGGAGATGCATGAGATGAAGGTTTCATGTAGGGTTGGGACGTCACAAGGGTCATGGACGCACATAAGGGGCTGTGCTATTGCATGAGTAGGCTAGGAGGTGACCATTGGTGGCACTGCTCATGACAAGATGTTCCATTTAAGGCAACAAGGAGTAGGTGGTGGGCAATTAAGATATGAAGTCAGAACTAGATTTGGGGCTAACTGCTGCCAATCTCGCATTAATCAGAAACATTAGTGGGGAATGGTCAAATTTGAATTCAAAAAGGCCTATAAATCATAGCTCGATCTGCACCGAACAACCCTTGGAATTTTGAAAATCCATTTATTGCGCTATCAATTGGGTATGAACCTTACGAATTTAGAAGTTGTGAGAGCAAGTTCAGTGTTTGCAACATTACCAAAAGAGACACAAGACTTTCTGAGTAGAATGATGACAACGGCTGAGGAAGCCACATCGAGCCCTACTTCACTGATGGAGGATGCACCGGAGATTCCAAAATCACCCCAGACACTGAGGCCTAAAAAACCCCATAGGTAGCAAGATAGGTTCGTATGTCTCCACGAGATTCACCATTTGGTAAGCTGACTATAGAAGATAAGGGAAAGATGGTTAATCTTGACATAGATGATGAGGAGGAGGATCTTAAAGTATTCGTAGAAGAGATTGAACCAAAGATAGAAATGGAAGAAGACATTCAGCTGGTACGCGCTGTAGCAAAGCTGCCCAAGTATGTCCGCCCATGGAAAGGTAGAGTAAAAGTACCTAAAGATTTGGATGCCATTAAAAGTGCACTCAAAACCTCGTTCCTCCCAAAAGGGAATTTTGTTTGAAGATTCCACTCTAGGCTGCATACCCACAATGAAATTTGAAGATTGGGGTGGATAGTGAGAAGTTCCCACATTTAGAAACTAGCTAGCTAATGAAACAAAGCAAGGAGGGGGCAATTACAACGCTACAACCATGGAAATGGCTGCGTGGGGTGGAGGAGGTCATGCTACTCCACCTATTATGGATCCCACACTTTCATCGGGCACTGATCACGATATTTGTCATTAGGAAACTGCTTCTCCTGGTGCACAATTGGTACATGTGGCTGGAGGAGCCCATTCCCATCACGGTGGAGCTTATTCATAGGATTTCTCGGCTTCCCTGTATGGGAAGGGACCCTTTAGAAATAGTTGGCAAAAGTGGACACTTGCTGCTCACAGAGGGCATGAAAAATAAATACAAGTTGGATAAAAAGTAGAGGGGTTCTGTCATTACTAGAATATAAGACAAAGTGGTGCACGTAGCCACCCAGTTTCTGGCAGGAAAAGTGATGATAAAATGTTGTGGTAATGAGGTACCAACAACAGTCATTGTGCTGGCCGAACAATGCGCTGAGGGGTTACAGTTCAACTCGGCGTAGTTCCTCTGCAAGGAGTTCCTAATGAACTGCATGGAGGCCCAGGAGTAGGGTAAGACCTTCCACTACACGTGTTTGCTCTTATCCACCCGGTTGGTTGCAAGGGAATTACGTGAGGACAGTAAGTTTCCTCCCTTTGACTAGGACTTGCCAAAGGTAGCAAGATACTTGTTGCTATGGGCGACGAAGGAAGCCACGCAAATCTGCGAGACAAAGATTTTCTGGATACTTATGGAGGAAAGTGTACATATGTGGATCAGCAAATAGTCGTACCTATCCCCCAGGGTATACGATAGTATACGGAGCTTTGCAGAATTTAAGGCTGATATGCACAATGTGTATATCAGGGTGTGGAAAGATCCAGAGTGGAAATGGACCAAACTCCCCTTCATCGTGATTCATGATGTTGTTTTCGCAGTGCTTGATTCATGGCCACCCGAATGGCATGCCCTAGATCTAGCAACGTGTGATGAGGCAATGATACAAGGACAAAAGGATGCCACCAAGCTTCTGGCACAACAAAAGTGGAATGAGAAACTCACCGAGGAGGTAAGGACTTTCCGCAAGGCAGCGAAGGCTATTGCAGAGCAGACCAAGGTCGCTAAGAAAATAGTAGCCATTGGGAACACCACGACGCATGAGGAAAGAGGCTCAGACCTGACCATGGGACATGGGACAGATGATACAACGGAAGCCATGGATCCAAGAAGAACCTCTACACAATTAAAACAGTCATGTGGTACGGAATGAACAGGGCCACGGAAGAAGACCAAGGCTTCCAAATTGGATGGGCAGTCTATCACACTGATAGAGTGTGATCTATATGACATTGGTGACACAGTTCATGAGGTCACCAGGGAGGTGCTCCAAGAAGCGATGACGAAGCAACGAAATGTCTTAGGGGCACTCAAGGCACAACTGCAGGGACTTCAGGATCGACTCCCACAATAATGAATGGTAGCTGTCTACGGTGCCACGGGAGCATTGACAATAGAGAAGTTGTTGAGGGCCAAACTGGTCAACACCGTTGTGCTACTGGAAGGAGAACTGATAGCAAACAACATGGAGGATAGATCCATGCTAGGACAAAACAAGGGACTCAACCTAAACTTGGCTGCCCTTCCATGGGATATGTTATATCAGCTAGAAGACAGAGTGACGATAGAGCTTTGTGCTAGGGAGGGACACGCAGTGCAAATGCTAAGTGAACAATGAATCAACATCGAACAACTTAGCCTACAACGTGACAAAGCGGTGGCTCAGAACCAGCAGTTAGAGCAAATCATAGAGGAAACATGTCGTCGCATCCCAGAACTGGAAATTGCGATAGATCTGCCTGTAGGAATGCAGATCCACAAATTGGCCAGTGAATTCTATGAGGTGAAGGAGGAGGCTACGAGGATCCAGCTAAACCTCAACATGCAAATTACTAAACTAATATTAAATGCATAACCCTCCATGCCCCCAAAAGTTTGAGATCAGCGTCGTGACGATATCTGAAAAGGGTTGGAAGAAATTGAATTGGCAGTGCTTAGCTACACCGCATTGTTGGAAGAATCCTAACTCAGCGACTCATGACGCTACAACAAGAAAAGGCATTGAAGGCGCAGGTGGACACAACACACCAAAAAAAGGCAATACTTCAAGCACATGTCTAGCCTTGGATTGATGAGGCCTTCATCATCACAGCCGACATTGAAGGAAAACTTACATAAATGAAAGTGATGCATGATCTGAAATAGGGATTTGACCATGATAATGAGCATTCGGCTGAGCGAGCAGAACAGTTCTAGTTGATGGCAGAGAAGTGCACTACAGATCTTCACGCATCACAGGCACAGTTGGATGGACTTCATGCAAAGATCATCGCACCATTAAAGTGATTTAGGATGAGTCACGATGATTGTGTTGGGGACTTGTTGGGTAGTGGATTCCCCCATAACATGTTTTTGGGGCTTGAAGCCCAAATTTTGGTCAAGTGTGATGTAAAGACCCCACAAAATGTGGGCATGAGGCATAAGAGTCTAGGTTTTTCCACCCTAAGATAACATAATTTAATGTAAAGTGTGTCAACCTAGCCATGGGCCGCAGACCATGGGATTGTATAAATAGAGCAAGGCTCTAAGTGTAAAGTGAGTTAGGGAAGTTTTGACAAGTAATAGATAGATGCAAAGGCATGGTTAGAAGATAGGAGTGAATCCAAAGTGTATTGGGTCATAGTGATAGGTGGAGGCTTTGTAGCTGAGTGCAAAAAGGCTTGGTAGAGTCCGCAGATGAGTGCGCGGACCCCTGCAGCTAAGTGTGCAGGGTGAAGTCGAGTCTGTATTGAATTGATCTTGGAAGGAAACATTAATAAAGATAATTTTGTTTGAGATATTATGAATTTGGTCCATAGATCTATGTTTGAATGTTATGTGTTGATGATATATATTTATTTATATGCACGCACTTGTATGTATGCTTATGAATGGAAATATTCTAAGTAGTTAACAAACAACTTGTAATTAAGGAAGATTGGGGTAATTAATATTGATTGCACCGCAACTGGATCTATGTGAAGATCCCACTAGTGCATGAAATCTGATAAGCATAGAGGTTGAATCGCATACCTATAGCTCATATCGGACATCCCTAGGGTGCACAAACCTAGTTCCAACACCCTCCCATACTACTTTGGGTGAGACCTCAGTTCGCGCTTCGTGAAATGTTACTGAAAGGGCCAATAGTACCAGGACTTTCTTGGCTAACTCACTTCTAAACCTAGGTCAGGTCCCAACAGGCCAACACAAGGCAAGGTGAAGGTACCAAAGGACATCAATGAGAACAAAATCACACTTTTCATAAAGTTACCACAAGACAAAATCACATTTGAAGGCCTGCGCCTGCCACGTGTCCCCCATTTGAAATTGGAGGATTGGGATTTGGTAGATACAGAGCGCTTTCCCCACTTGGCCATAGTTGGGAGCTGGATATGACAAGGGAATTTTTCGGCTAAAGCCCCATGTTTGGGTCAAATTTTGTAATAAAACTGTAAAAAATATTTATTTTATGGTCATGGAGTGCGAAAGTATTATGTGTCATAAAGGGTAGTATGCCCTTAGTTTTATAAACTAAAGTCTATTATAAGAGATCTACCCATGGTCCGTGAACCATGAGATTGTATAAAAAGAGCTAAGCTCTAAGTAGTTTTAAGGAGATACCAAGGTAAGAGAGTCATAGATCTAAAGTAAGAAGGCTATGTCTTGGGTTGTAGTGTAGGTAGAGGCTCTGCAGCTGAGTGCGCAGAGGCCTAGGGTATAAGTCTATAGTTGAGTGTGCAGGCCCCTGCAACTATTTTCACAGGGAGCATAGAGTGGTAAACAATTCAAAGATATTAATAAAGAAAGATATTTTGCAATTCCTATGTCTTCGTTTTGTTATTGCGTCTTAATATGTTATGTATGAATTTCCTTTGCTATGCTTATGTGATACGTAAATGAATGAAATTACATTGAATAATTGAATGCAATTACGATTATCTGTTTATGCACTGATAACTATAATTATTGGATAAGATAAGTAAGTCACTTTGAGTAATTCGGGAATCTAAACGACATGCTGCCATAGCAACAGAAAAGTACCTGAGCTACAGGCTAGGGTTGCGCGAAGGTCGACAATACATGAAGGAAGGAATAGAGGGAATCAAATGACATCAAAACTATCTCAGGGTGTGGAAACTTGGTTCCAACATTCCCCCATACTACTTTGGGTGAGACTTTGGTCCACGCTCCACGAGCTGATGTTGAAAGATCTAGTAGTGTAGGGATTCGTTTGGCTAATTAATGTTAAACTTGGGTCAGGCCCCCTCAAGCCAACAAGTGGTTTCGTTGTCGGGATAGGAATCTACATAAGGGATGTGTGATGTCATATCACTGGAATCCAACTAAGAAGGATTTCAGAGACTACTTGGATAGGAAGATCCACGAATTCACGACGCAGGAGAACAAAAACTCATGACTGACAAAGCGATCCAAATTGGATCCATGAATATTATCAAAGTGCCATGACTGTATTAAGACAGGACAAACTTCAAATTTATGAACATAGAGCAATCAGGAAGGTCTATAGATAGCGGAAGATTGCAGCTAGCAGGGAACAACGAGGACGTGAGTCAAAGCGCACTGTCCGAGGCCCATGGAGTCCGCGTTGGAGGAAAAACTGGCACTTGGCAAGCCCGCATCGGGAAATGAAGGCCATTTCTGATGCACGATCAGTGCTTAGCTAGGTAAAATCCCTCAAGAAGGAAAGGCCACAAGTTCTCGGTCACATGGGAAGCTGGGAAACCATTGGGAAAGAACTAAGGTGAAAGGCGGGACCCGCGCTCCAAAACCGGCAGTATATCGGGGCACCCTTGGGCGACAAGCAGATTTGGCTAAAACTGAGCGATTCCATTCATTGCAAAATGTGTGTCTAGCAGATGAGAGAGAAAACCACCTCTCATCATGTGCTAATAGTCGAGCAAGTCAACTGCGTGAAATGAGTCAATAATGTAGGATCTGGGGGCTTCACATCTGATGGCGAAGATTGCGCCCGATGGAGAAACCAAATTTGACAAGGGAATTGAGCCTTAACATAAAGAAGTTTGAAGTCTAATCTGACCATTGAGTTGGTGGATGAGTCATTCCATAGTGTAACTAAATTACCGAACCGTTGAGAAAGAGCTGGCGCAGTTCGTGAGAGGACAAGTGGCCCCTTCCTTATGGATGATGGTGATGACACAGAGGTAGGGAACTCCAAGCAAACAATAGCAGGCGATCTGAAGGGGTGGAAGAAGAATCGAATAATCATGAGATAGATCAGATTTAAGCCATGAACAAATAGAGAACAAGAAAAATAAGAGAGAAGAAAAAAGGCGAACACAGAGAGAGCGAGAGCAAGGAAAAAACAGTGAAGCAAGAAGCAGGAAACAGAGAGCTGAGCTGACCTAAGGTAGTGTTGAGTAGACAGAAGGCTTGAGAGGTTCAAGAAAATCCTTGTGAGGATCTATTGGGAATTGAGCACCACTTTGGGCTCCTCCCATTAAAGACCAGAGAGGTCAAGACTTGGAAAGGGAAAGAGTTTGTGCACTCTAGTGGCTTGGGGAATCCAAGAACCACCCTACCAAGCATTATCTGTTTTAGGAGACTAAGATTGAGTTCCTCATTGTAAATCTCTGCTTTAAAGACATGATAAAGTAAGACCACCACTAAAAGGTGGACCAAAGATGTAGCCCTGGAGAATAGGGTGAACTCCTTATTAAATCTGTTGTGTTCTTGCATTTGCTTATTGTGTTTCTCTTGCTGTTTTCCATTGTTCCAATGTCTGTGTATTTTTTAATATGATCGATCCGTTGCATAAAATAACATAGACACACACCGACACATTAGTCTGTAATACCTTCATTCATTAATTAACTAGCTGAGGTCACTCACGAGTGATTTTTAGATCAAGTCATATCAGAGCTCAAGGCTATTAAGGTTAGACAAGCTTGTGTTGGGTTTTCTGTTGAATGCTAACTAGATCAGAGATCAACTTAGGAGAAGGAGATTTGGTCGAAACTAATCCTGAAATTGGGA
>APFE030804038.1:0-14535 GCA_000404065.3 Pinus taeda
TTTCACACATACGTGCAATTCAAACACTTTGTATGTGCACTAGCTAATTCACCTTGCCCACAACATCACTACTAACCAATTTGTTACACTAATCATTACAAGTAGAGTAAATGAGGCTTATATTTTACTTTGGAATTTTGCACACAAACATATGCTCATGTACTATAATTAGGAAAGAAGTCAATGGCCCAACATCCACACATCATTTCTTTCAATGCAAGGAACAAACATCACATAGTTTAATTAGGGGAATTATATTAAAGGATCATGAAGAACATATCCACATACTTGAAATTCAAACACTTTGTAGGTGAACTAGATTCACCTTGCACACATCATCACTACTAGCCAATTTTGTTTACTAACCATTACATGTAGAGTAATTTCTTATATTTTAATTTGAAATTTTGTACACAAACATATGATAACATAGTATAATTAGGAGACAAGTAAGTGGACCATCATCCACACATCGTTTCTTTTCTTGCAAGGAACAAACATCACATAGTTTAATTAAGAGAACTGTAAAGGATCACCACATATCCACATCAATTCACACCTTTTGTGCTCACAATTTCACTTTCACAGACATTCACCCCACACACTAAGCTAACTTAAACTTGTATAAAGGGTATCCTCTTATGGGAATCTTTGTACCTAATTTATTTGAGCTTATATTTTGTTGCACATCCTAAGTAAAGCAAAGTATTTCTAAAAGAAATTTTAACCTTAACACACTAAATTGCGTGTAGGGGGCATAAGAGAATTTATAGTTTAGGCTAGGACCATAGAATTATGAAACACATAAGTCATCATGGTTGTTTTTCATATTAAAACATAGAAAGTTGTCTTTTAGGGAGCGTAAAATCCTGCATCCTCCAGTGACAAATCTGATACATGGAGAGAAACTTGTGAAGGCGCTGAAGCCTAGGTGGTTAATTATCATAGACTTTCATGTTGTGTCTTGACATGTGGTAGGGGTTTTCGCTCCAAAATTGACAACTAGAAGCTAAAATTCATCCATTCCCACTAAATGCAGATAACTTAGTGGCCAAATATTAGGGCATATTTCCCTATATATTGAGGTAGGGGAGCACTTAGACCTAAGGTGATCTCGGCTACGCTACTAGAAGCATCGCCAACTCTTTCAGAACATAGCCCTAATATGTTTGGCTACTATAACCCTCTCCATACATCGGTTGGTTTTTGAGTTGTTGGAAGCATCACTAGTGACATTTATTCTAATGTTCACAACTCCTAGTTACTACTTGAGCAGAAGGGTGTTAGGACTTGTTAGGAATTTTTCTCATACACAAAACCTCGTATAAACCATTTTTGTTGATTTTTTCACATATTTGAATTAAATGGAAAATTAACCATTTATTTTTTCTTTGTCTTATCTATGTGATTCATTTAGCTATCCTAAAGAAAATTTATGTGTTTAGGTGTGCTTAGAAATGCAAAAGTCTTAGGTGTTATTGATTTATTTCCTTTATTTCCAACTAATTTATTTCTCAAAATATAACTTTTGTCATTAGTTAGATGTTTCGTATGAATTATATCATCTTCAGGTGCCTCCTACATACAATTCACATTATCATGAAAATGATTTTACCTTTCTGAGATGTTGAATATTTTACCTTTCATCATATTTTGAATCACCCATTTTGTGGACACAAGAACTGATACTTTTATTGACCCTCTATCTTCTTCTGTCCATGTTTCCCTGAGCTCAAAACTATTTCCTTTTCATGTTTCAACTTATAACCCTTGGTCCATGACAAATTATTCTACCTAGTTTCCAACTACCAACTTGTTTTTCGTTTAACGTTTCCCTAGGGTTTGTGACTAGAACCGTAGTGTTTCAAAATTATTTTTTATTAATTAAGGATGAATGCTTCTATCTTTCAACATATTCTGCATCACCGTTTTGGTTGACACAAGAACTGATGTATTTGTTGCTGCACTCTTATTTGACCCGTCTTTCCCTATGCTCAATACCCTTTTATTTTCATGTTTCAACTTATAACCCTTGGTCTATGTCAAGTTCTCCTACCTAGTTTCCTACTATCAAATCATATCATGACCTTACACCTATGGAAATTTCTTAAATAAACATGTGTAGATTTACTATTAACTTATCTTATGATGATAATTCACTTGACTTATAAGTATATTTTGTATTCCACTATGCAAGGATGGAAATTGAACAACCACATGAGGGAGAAGATGTTTCCCATCGGACTAGTCAACCAGATGATGATCAAGATGTTCTCTATGGACCTGATCAACCACTAGAGGAACATGTGTCCTATCAAGTTAATCAATTGTCACTAGGGGAATAACATGTGCCATGTCAGGCTAATCAACCAATGGAGGAAGATGATTTATCCTATCAAGATGATCAACCACTCAAAGAATAAATTGTTTCCTCTTGAGTTGTTAAGATAATAGGGAGTTGCATAGGTTTGGAAAGGGGTGGATCGTTTGCATACAATATGGATGAAATAAAAATAGAGGACCTTGGGCAGCCTATCCTTTCTCACACAATTAGAGACCATGTCAATAAAATCATTTGACAACATTTTCAGAAACATTCAGTTGTTGCACAAGTTCAGATACTATTGTCACTACGACAAACACCCTCCAAAATGTTGCATACACACAAAATTTGGATCCTACCATCGATCTTGTGATTGGTCATTCCATATTCACTTCTTGGTTATTTGTTTCTTTTAATCTTCCTTCTTGCATTGGAAGTGTCGAAGTCACTTGCTCGCACATTCTCAGACCACAACAAGTTCATGAAAGCATTCTTTTCTACAAGCTTGGATAAGCATAGCATGTTCCATCAAGACTGTTTTTGTGCGATATTCAATCCATATTGATAGTGAGTGCACAATGAAAATGATAGTTTCTCACATTATAGTTGTGTTTCTATTTCTATTTCAGTGAGTTTGAAAACTATCGCTCCAGCACACCTTTGTTTTCGCAAGTGTTGCTCTCATGATTTTGGTTTTCCCTTAAACTCCATTTCACTCTAACTAGTGTCATTTTCATTTTGTATTTTCTCTGGCATGTGCTACCTTCACTATCATTCACATATCACGAGCGTCATTTTCACTTTAGCAATTATCATCTTTTCGCATGTAAGCGGGCACACAATTTACGTATGCTTACCCTTGTGGTTTCAAGGGGTTATCTTTGTGTGAATGAGTTGTTCTACCCATGTAACCATTAGTCACACTCATTCCAAAAGTCTTAAGAATTGTTGCACAAGTGTCGTCACGGTCGTTGCAAAGTGTACCTTTAATGTTGTACTTGTGGTAAAGTTGTCACACTAAGGGAAATATGTTGTTAATGTGCTTCGAATGATCTATGTTGTTTTGCTGTCAAAATGTTTCAAGTGTGTGATCATACCAAGTCATATCACTGTTCATAAAAGTCTCTTTTGTGCCACACTTAGCTAAATTTTCAAAACTTTCCAGCAACCTAGCCCCAACTAAATTTTCAAAACTTTCCAACAACTAGCCCCATCCAGCCCGGTAGAATTGCACATTTTGAAACCTTAATGCTCAAACCCAGAACTATGCATTTCACAACCTCAGTGCTCAAGCCCAAAACTGCGCATTCATAACTTCATTGCTCAAGCCCAGCATTGTGAATTTCGCAACTTCAATGCTCAAGCCCAGCATTGTGCATTTCATAACTTCACTACTCAAGCTCTAGCCTTGACCTCCAAAATTATGCAATTCACTCTCCCATACTGGCCCTAACTGCATACTATGCAATAACAAGCCATAAGCACATTATGTGAGCTTCTGAACTACGCAATTGTGTAATAGCCCTAGCTCCCTTGACTCTCGGAGCTATGCCATGTGTCCAATCAATGTCCATCCCCTCATCCGGCCTCACTCACTCCCAGAACTCCATTGTTTTCTCCCTTATTTCAGCCTCAATTGCACACTACGCAGTCTCAAGCATCAAGACTCAGACCTAAGCTCTTGAATTATGCAGTAACCTGCACTAATATGTCCTCCAGAACAATGCAATAGGTTGATCTAGTGCTTTTCCCAACAACATGTCATCCTGAGCTTCCAAACTACACATTTTTCTTCCTCAGCCTAGCCTTAATTGCACATTTTGTAGTCTCAAGGCTCAAGATTCACCCCTAATTGTCTGAGCTGTGCAATTTTATAGTTACTAGGCCTATTTTCCATGTTATCGCTTGGTTCCCTCTCAGTCAGTGGATCAATGTGCACCATCTTAGACTAGTGGTTTACCAAACTAATGTCATCTTGTAATGACTAAATTGAAGATAAACGAAGTCTATCATACCATGCAAAGATCATGAAGAAGGAGATGGAGGAAGAGAACATGCTAGAAGACACACATGGAGCTAAAGACATAAGACTACTAGTAGGTGACAAGACGAAGGAACATCAAACTTTAACAGAATATGAAGATCAATATCATATGAAATACTCCTCATATTAAATTCATGATGAAGGGGAAGAAGCATCAAATGTACCATGTATTCAAAAAGACATAAAGAAATAAGTGGCAAGAAGGACAGCTTGGTACTGTCACATCATCATGGAGTCCATGTCATCAGTGTCATGTCATTTCCTATCGCAAGTCATCATATGCCACATAATTATTGTGGATTATGTAGATACTTATTCGAAATGTATTATAAAGTGGAAATCAAAAGGACACACATGGAATATGAAGAGTCATGTAATTCAGAAAGTGATAGGAAGTCAAACAGTCATGAGGGTATTCAAATAGTCAAATGAGGGTGAAACATCATCCCCTAGATATATATACACCCTTTTTGTATGAGGAAAGTAATTTTCACCTTGGATCCTCCCACAACGGATTAGAGAGATAGATTAGTTCTTCTGAGGAGCAAGGAGTGGATGCAATGCTCCACTATTAGAGCTAGTGATGTTCATTATATACATGTGTCTTGGAACTTTTACTTAAAACAGAAGCGTTGAAGGTCAACACATTCTTCATGCATGGATTATGGATATTTATGAGACTATTATGTGAATGTTTGTAATTCATTTTTTTTCATCTCTGCTAAAGTAATTGGAATATTTCAGTTATTTTCATACTTATCATATTGAGAATGTTATGTAATTTCTATTATTGTTTTCACATTCTCATGGAAAATTCCGCTAGGTATTAGATAAATATTTCTCATTATATTGGTTTCAATGGCAGTTGCATCTCTGTGGACTATTCCTCTTGATGTTGCATGCACCCTTCTTGTCCATGTGTGTCTCTACTTGGATGGTACTACTACCTCTCTCATAGAGGCTCACTTCTCCTCCTCTCCGTAGTGAATGAAATTTAATGCACATGTGATTGAACACTCACTAGGAACACCCCCTTTCTTTTCAAAGGTGAATGTTCGCTCCTCTCTCTTGTTGACAGTTAGAGAAAAGGTGTATCTCTTAGATAAATAGTGACTAGGTTGATATTCTGGATGGGGCCCCTACTCCAAATGGTGTGAGGGCTAATTGCGACTTCACATCAGAGATACCCCTTCATTGACGGATTTCCGTCACCATCAACAATTGTGCTAGAAGGAGGGTCAAATGACAAGTTGAACTTGTTGAATCGGGATTGAACCTCTTATTTAAAATGGCTCATACTCAAATCTTACTCCTAGGATGTTAGTGTAATTTTTTGATTTATCAACTTTCAATCCTTGATGAGCCTCTCTATCACCTTTCCTAGTTTAAGTTTGATTGTGAGGATGAAATATCCATAAGCGAGCACATTTATGATTTTCTTAAATTTCATGAATCTTAAGAAATCAATGATGAATATTTTTCTTCTGTGCTTTTCTTCCTCACCCTTGAAGGTCATCTTAATCGATGGTGCTATACCTTGCCACCTGCTTCCATCCATTCCCTTCATAATTTCCTTAGGGAGCTTCATTAAGCCTTTGAAATGTATAATTACTGAGATGTTTGTAAAAGAATCAATATCTTAGTAATGAAGCCTAATGAATCATTTGACGATTTGTCTGATTGATTCCTTCACATTTTTTGTGAAATTTCTGAAGGAGACATGAATCAATATTTCTCGAAACAAGATTTTGAGCACTTGGTTCTTATTTATTTACATGGTGAACCTAAACCCCATGATTTTCCTACTTCCCCAACTCTTCTGAATCATGAAATACCTCTAATTTTAGAGGAGGAATTTACTGCTCCTTTTGTTCTTTGTCCTCCTTCTTTTATAGTTCTGTTGAAGGTGCCTCTATGTGATGGTAATAAAGTTGAAAAAACCACAAATTGAATTCCTAATCCTTCTTCTCATTCATTTTTTTGCATGATTCAGATTCAATGGAGGAAAGCCTGGAATGGCTCATGATTCCCATGGGGAAGACTAACTTCCCCATTCTGCAACATGATGTTATGATTCATAACTCTATCCTCCAATATGATCTACATTTTTTTGATCCTCTATCATCTACATGTCAGGACTCTTTGTACTATGATATGCCCGATGAATACGCTCCACCAGCTAATCTTTCACACTTCTTGATTTTTTTGTTGTTAGCTCAAATTACGATCAAATACAAGGCACTCAAATTATAGAGGTAGAGGAGCAGGAAGGTCAAGATGATTTCAACCTTTGTTCTCTTTTCCAAAATCATCCATGTCAAAAAAATGTGCTTTGCCTCTTGGATGATTCTCAATTTGCTAATCTCAGTAATGAATTCTTTCGATGAATCTATGGCCTTAGGAAACAATCATTCCAAGGATTATGACTCTATTGATGTATGCAATCACGATTTCCCAGGTGTATTAGTTTATCTTTTTGCTTCTCATTAATATTATACTTTGGATCCAGAATCTGATTCGGTCGAAGAAGATGTGTTTATAGAAACTTGCTCTTCATCTAATTATCCCCTATTATCTACCATCTACAATGAGTTTACTTGCGATGAAGATATTCCATGTTCTTCAAGTCCATTAACCAATGAGTTAACCTCTCAAATGACACAAGTTGGTGAGATTATCCCTGATGCAAATGAAAAAAATAAAATCTTTGAGTACTCTTCCCAATCATCATGATATCTTCTCTTGCATGAAGACAACTCTTCAAATCAACTCGCTCATGAAATTTCCTCGATTCATACATCTTTGAATTTGTGTTCAGAAGAATATTCTAACATGAGTAGTCTAGTTTTTGAAGTTGCAAAATCCAATAAAATAAATGAGGAAGGTGGCTGCCATTCGGTGGGCAGTGGCTTTATTAAAGCCACTCGTAGCAGCTATCCTCAAACCATGCATGATCTGGTTCAATATTCAAAATGTGATTTTACAGTCCTGGAAAGTTTCAATACCTGCCAGGGAGTTGAGGCACTTCAACTTTCGTTGATGGTTATGTTAGGATCTTGAAACTCTAGTAAGCCCCTCAAACTAAGTCAGATCTAGTTTTTCCCGTACAATTCTTCTCTTTGTAAGGTTTCTCTTGATGAAAATTTCTTTCAATTTTTTTTTTGGTATTTCAGGTAAGACCTTTCAAATTTTCAAGATTTTACTTCTAACCGCATTCAAGAATATGTTTCAATTCATTCATATTCATGAAAATCTCTCACATCAAACTCAGGTATGGAATGTGTATCCCTCATAAAGTCATGGAATTTTGAAGTTGATCATTACAAGCATTATCTTTGGATTAAGGAATCATGCTTATCAAATTCATTCCTTGATAGTCAGCTACTGGTTCTTCTTGTGAATCTTGTATTGCAAATATGTCCTTTCATCACACCAGAAATCTTCTTGAGTGATAATGAATGCACAATTTATCGTACGAATCAAGTTCTTCTCCATTCACCACGTTTTGACTTGTCTCATGTATTTATTGTGTTCACATCCCTTTTAAATTATTTTGATTATTATGATCCTTGTATAGTTTTTCACCACTTATAGGAAAATGGTTTGTCATATTTGGCTTGCAAGGAACTTGGTTCGATTGTTTAGAGCATTCATGGAGTTGTTCGAATTGACTTTTCCTCATTTATCATGAACTAGGAATATGATGCTTTAATTAGATCATTAGAAAATTATTATGTCTTTAATTATTTTCATTCATTTTATCATTTTCCCACCACTATATCCATTGGGAGTTGTTTTACATCCTTTGATCGTCATCACTCAACTTCTCACTATTCAGTTTTTTGTCGAGAAATTGAGACACTTTAACCTCCACTAATGGTTATATTAGGTCATCATTGTCTCGACATGACTGTTGAATATGATTACATATTTTTCCCTCAAAATATTCCAATTGTAATCCCTTGCCTCTAATTGGAAGTCAATATTTTCAAATATTCTTGGGTCTTTAAGAAGATCATCATGAATTTTATGATCCAATCAATGAATGGTTGGAACAGACTTACCTAGCAAGCTTCATCACAAATAACAAGTTTTGATATTTCCTCACACTTGCTAAGCATTTTGGTGTAGATGGAGTCACATCTGGGAGATGCTTCTTAGGATTTTTGAAATATGGTATTCACCAAAAAGATAAGAATGTCAATTGGCTGAAACTAGAGGTTGTGACATACCTTTCTACCCACATGCAAGACCTTCCTTTTGTTGTGAAAATTATTTAAGATCTCATTTTTTCTCCTGCACATTAATTTATGTCTTCTTTAATCGATCGTATCTTTGTGATTGCAAGTTGAGAACGATTATGGTGGCTACAGTGGAAATTTCATTATACGTGATCTCGACCTACTAGTTTTTAGGTTAGGAGTAGGATTATCTGCATCCTATTTTTCCCTCTCTTGCACTCATCCCCTGCTTTTTCTCTTTGGTGTGTCTTGTCTTATCTTACTTTCCTTTGCATTGGTTTAGCTTCTTTTTCTTGATCTTTTTTTTTTTTTATTTCTAGTTATGTTGTGTCATTCCATTTAATTCCATCAATAAGACCTTACATGAATATGCTCTGTTGGCTAAGAAGGGAATGTGGAAAAATAGAAAGGAATTTGTAACACTGCATCATTTCACTAACTCTCTATCCTTCTTCCTTGTCTAGGTTACATCTTTTGGTCGATGATGTTGCAAAGGAAAATATGATCCCTGCATTAAGAACGCCTTGTGTAGAGCCATGATGTTCATGTCTACTTTTGAAACCTCATCCCTGCACTCAAGTTTTTATGTTTTAGTGTTTTCAAGCTGATGCAATCAAGTAGAGAAGGACAAGGGGGAAATCTAAACAAGGAAATTAATATTAGAGGTTTTATATATGCTTCTCTAAAGGGACAACCTCTCCCACTCTAAATAAGTCAGGATCCCTCTTCCTCCCTATTTAAGCCTTGAAAATCGTTGCTTACAACATGGGGGAAAACCACCCAATCTGGACCTTGGTTGATAGCTCTTTTTCCGTTTTGTGTAGTGGCTCCGACTGGGGATAATGGGACCAATTTTGCAATCTAAATTATGATAGTGTTGATGGGGTGATATATGATAGTTCGGAGAAATGTTTAGGGTTAAATTAATCTAATCTAAACTAATAATCACATGAATATATCCTAATTTAAACATTATCTAGCTATGACTATACCTGGGAATAAAATTGAAATATGTGATCTACAATAATGACCTAGAGAATTTGGTAATAAAGATCATTCAACTACAATAAGGACTGAAATCATTTTAACAATAATCGTTTCAGATAAATAGTTAACCGAAACAACTGCGAAAGTTATATCGCATAAGAAATTATTCACATATTCAACATAAAATTTAGGCCATCACCATACAAAAGTGCAATAATGCTAACCAAGATTTAAACTTTCAAACATAAACAATTTGAAGAAAAATTTATTGCTTAATATATAAACAAAACAAAATCACAAGATAAAAGTACCATTTGTAATAATTTTTGCTCATGTGTTTCAGCAATATCGACCTATTTCCAATGAATCCAACACCATCTAAGAGTACAAAAGTGAAATTTCAGTGGAATATGTGAGATTAAATGAAAATAAATCCTGTTCCATTCATTTCACGAGAACTTCCTTAAAGGGACAGAAGTTCATGTTTTGAAGATTGTTTTTGATAAAATTTATGAACCCCTCTATTGGTACGAGAAAAAGGTATGATTTCTCTTCACTTAATGCTTCATTTATGGATCATCCTTATAATATTATCTTTGTTTATAGAATAAAATGAGGAAAATATCAGTCAAAGTTGGAAGAAACTAGTTAGTGATAGAATAGGTGAATCTAGTGTAAAAAACTATTTCTTTGCTATCTTTGTATGCAGAGATGTGATTCGACAAAAGTTGTTCAGTTGGCAAGACAGCACGAGGCCATAAAGGGAAAAACCGTGGTGTTTGGGGCAGACAAGGAAGATGAAGATTATCTCAAATACTCGTATTTTATCATATGATCATATTTATATTGCGAAATTGTAAGGATCCCCTGCTCATGAGGGTTTGATATTATATAAGTTTCCCTTTCATGTTATATAAGGTTGAAAGGCAGCTAGATGATAGTTCAGACTTTTTGATATGTAATTATTCTCTTTAGAGTAAAACGTTGTTAATTCATTGACTTTGTCAGCTGTTACTTTGGAATTAATGAAAGAAGGTTGCTCTTGATACATCTCCATATTCTGAGTTTTTATTAAGTAGAGGCTTCTGGCGACTCTGGGCTCGGTCACAAGAAGTTCCACTACTCTTTTGTTTTATAGTTTACATTTAGTCCTTGTATTGATTTAACGTTTAGTTCTTTTGCTTATCATGAAGATTGATTATATTGACCTACACTGTTGTTCACTTAGCTTTATACTGAAATTGCGAGATAAACTTCAGTAAGCGCTTTGATTAGAATAAGTGAATGTATGGTTGATTTTTGTTCAATCGAAGGAATGTTATCATAGTTCTTGAGAAACAAGACTGAGTAAATTCTATGGATTGCAATATAAAATGTTAATCATTTAGGAATCTTTTATATCTGTTGTTGTTCACTTACAGATTGTTGTTCAATTGTTGGTTGTTATTGTTATTTAGTAATACAGATTAATTTGAGTTGAGTGGTGTTGTTCAATAATAACAGTTGCTTTACTTCATTAAGTGTGATTAGTCTCAAGCCTATTTGAGTAATTCTCCATGTAATTCTAATTTTCATTCATGTTCCAATTAGTTTTGGAACAAGTTGTATGGAGTTACATAGGGTGTTATTCCTTTCATAGAAAGTTTCTTTGCAGAGTTGTGTGAATTGGATTGAAGAATTGGACTTTAATGATTGCAACGATTAATCATTAGATAACCTCTAACTTCACTACACATACTATGTTGGCACTCTTGAAATAGAAAGACTTACACTGGATTGACAAATAATGTAGGGATTAAGATTGCCTATAAAAAGACATCTTAGTGAGCCAACATTTTGGTGTTGTTGTCGGGAAGAGTGCTCAAAGTGATTAATTATATTCCTTTGCTATAAGAAAATTAGGTTTTAAAAATAGAAGGTAAGAACCTGTGTACCTAGCAAGTAAAGTGTTTGCTTACTTGATCACTTTACAACAAAATTTTAGTGGTTAAATAGGAATTTGTTTTATGAATGACTAGCAATAAAAAGATAGAGAAAGAATAGAATCTTCTAACAAAATCCAAAAAACCCAAAGGGTCGGTGAACCTTCAAAGAACATCCTTTATAGATGAAATCAAAAGAAGAGCCGAGTCTCAACCGTCAGTAGGATTCCAGCCTATACCTGGGAAAAGTTCTACTGCCATCCCTCAAGCAGCAGGCCCACCATCCATAGCTCATGCTGAAATTGAAAGCCAAATAGGAGGGTCGGAACGAAGTTTTCAAGCTACAATAAGCCTACCCTCTGATCCTCTACAGGAGGGAAAATCCTGTAATTTATGAAAAGG
This sequence comes from Pinus taeda, assembly GCA_000404065.3. Lineage (NCBI taxonomy): Eukaryota > Viridiplantae > Streptophyta > Pinopsida > Pinales > Pinaceae > Pinus > Pinus taeda. The sequence continues at coordinate 11,920 of APFE030804038.1, forward strand.
AAATGGAGAAATTAGTGGGGCTACTGAAGCAGAACCACAACTATTGGAACAAGGATCTCATGAGATTCCAGACTTGGGTAGTGATGTAAAATTAGCTTGGGTTGCTAACTCTCTCTTTATTACTGAAGCACCCCTTGAAATTCCTAAAAACTATTGGCATATCTTTGATCAAATGGCAGAATAGCCACCCCAAGGTCAAACCTCGACATTAGAATACCCCATATTTAACTAAGTTGCAATGCCCCTATGAAGGCTATTCCTCTGCAGAACATCCCAACCTTCCATGGGATGATCACAGAGGATGCTAGTGCTTTCCTGTTTGAGTTTGATGTCCTCTGTAGAGGGTATGACTATACCACAAACCCCTAAGAAGTGAAATTATTCCCTTCCACTTTGAAAGGTGCAGCTTTAAGATGGTTTATGGGTCTAGGTGGGTGAACCATCAATTCTTGGGATGAGATGAAAACCTCCTTCCTTAAAAGATATCAATACTTTTGTAAAACTAGGGAACTGAAAGATGAAATTTTCAAAATGACTGCAAAAGTTAACAAAACACTAGAAGAATATGTTGAACGATTTAATTATAATTTGCAAAGATCTCCACACACTACCCTACCAAAAGAAGTCCTAAGAGCTATATCGATTAAATGAATGAAAGAGGAATGGATAGAAACTCTAAACTTAATGGGAAAAGGGGATATTTCTCAAGAAGAGCATGATGAAATCATTCATCTATGTATCAGGTGTTCATGAAGAAGCACACGTATAGGAGCAACAAGCTGAGATCTAATGAGCAGAGGAACAAAACCACATAGTTTTTTTTTCTCGGTAAAAAGACTAAGATTCTATTATATATACAGGGTTGAAAATTACATGCATTTTAGCGTGAAATGACATGGATTCCATGGCAGCTGATAAGCCATGGTACAGGCAGAATTGCTCAAAAAACTCCCACGCAGGGGATCCTGATGACCTTGAAACTTCATGACGACCTGTAGGTTCGATGAAGAGAACCCGGGACTGCAACATTACAGGTCTTAGACGCAAAATTTGACTTACCCGCGCAGGGGCATAACTCTTTGTTTCTACAGGTAATACCACTAACAGACCTAGCCAAGAACTGACTTAACCATGAGCTGACACGCATACAGACACCCATGCTATCGCCATTACAAAAAAGACTGTGACATGAAATAACATTAAACCAGAGTGAGTAGATACCCAAACTAAGACATATCAGAATGAAGCAGGAGCAGGACCTGAGAAGGGAGATGAGCGTCGAGTCAGGGGCGCACTTGCGCTGGTGGCTCATCCGCCGGTGGCTGCTCCTCCACGATCTCGCACCATCCAAGCCCTTCGGGAATGCCCTCCCACATTGCAGCCCATTTGGCCGCGTCGCGAGCTCTTGCTGCCTGGGATGAGGAAGGGCTCTCCCTGATAGCCTGTCCTGAGGAAGAGGCTTCAATTGCAGGAGGAGGCGGTGGCAATTCAGGACCAGGAGCGTCGGAGGGAGGAGCTTCCCCTGCAGAAGGAGCACCATCCTCATCAGCTTCAAGGGTTTTTGAGAAGAGCACAGAGATGTGCGCGCTGACCCCCTGAGCTTCACCCAGCCTCCCCAGGGTAAAGACCACCGACCCGAAAGCAGGAAGTGCAGGACCCTCCATGCTCGCCCCGCTAACCTCCACGACGTTCTCGGCCTGAAGTGGAGCCCCCGTCTCGACGGTGGCAGAACTGGCAGCAGCAGTGGTGATTGTCCCTGCCAGCCTGCCCATGACCGCGTCCTCTGTTTGAGCCCCTGCCTCTTCGACATGGCTGTCTATGGCAGAGCCGAGCCATGGTGAGTTCGTCCGCCTCTCATCCAGGGAATTCGACCTCCGCCACCTCCCCTTCTTCAGCCTCGTTCTGCCACCCTCCTTCTTCCCAACTCTTCCTTCGCAGTTCTGTAATTGGGCCTCTGTGCACTGAGGGAGTAACCAGGTTGATGGTGACCTGAGGTGGCAATCTACCCAGCCAGCACCAGGCGTGCCCCCACTGTCTAACACTAGGTGACCAGACCCCAAACCAACTGTGAAAATCGCATAACAACGGCCTGGAGCCGACCTCGACCAAGGATAAATAACCAACACCATTCCGGAACCCTCCCTCGGCTCTCGCCTCACTGTCATCCATGGCAGCATTAACTGCCCAGAGCTACCACCCCGACTTGAATGCGAGTTGACGGCGGACGGGCTTGGGTAGTTATGCTGCATGGGGGGTGGCATGTGTAGTCACATGGGGGCCAGGTGGCTCGCCCGTCCTCTACTCAGTGGCACCCGCATCCGGGGGATCAATGTCATCTTGAAGAAGAATCTTACATTCCTGAGTATGCTGGGAGCTGAGAATGATGTCCAAGTTTCCAGCAAGGAATGGGAGATGACTTTCTACTCCTATGTTGGCTAGGAGATTCGCTACTTTGTTCCCTTCACGTCTCGAATGGTGAAAGGTGATGGCTCTGTGACTATGTAGCTCTTGAGCAATGTTGTGTAGTCTGGCTTCCAATCTCCAGCTGTCCGCTACTTTTCTGGTTTGAGAGCCGTTATGAATGCGGGATACCATGCCTAGGATGATTTGGGAATC
>APFE030804044.1:3368-49068 GCA_000404065.3 Pinus taeda
CGTTTCGCGCCTCTCTGGTGAATGGCATCATGGTTATCTGGTTACCAAGCCAGCATGATGGCCTGCATTTTGACAAGAATTGCTCTTCAAAAATACATAAAGGATAATGGTTCCAGGGTGAAATAAACAACTCTGACAAGGTTATGAACACTTGTCGGCAACAGAGCTCTGTTAATGGTATCGGAGTCATAATATTCACACCAATTAGGATCATATTAAAATAATTCTTTCTATCGTCGTAATAATTATATCTTACACTTTGATGGATACGTCGCATGAATACCTATCACCGCCAATCATGGCAAAGGTATCGACTATGACTACCGCAGGCTTTATATGAGTGCCAGATGTCCTATCCTCCTGTCTTGCATCACATCACGCAGGCTTATATAAAATGCGATCTACCCTTTACCTCGATATCGGTATTTCCTTGTCTAATCTGAAACATGGCAAACCTCCATATGCTGCTCCTTTATGACTTGGTGACGAGATGGCGGCCCTTCCTCTACATGACGGCTGGGACAGCCTCTCATATTGCGTGGGGGGGGGCTCATTACTCTGCCGGCCACGTGTTAGCACATCATTCGGAAATGATATGGTACGAAGGTACGATATGGGTTAACGGCATGATAATGCTATTTTTTGCAAAGAGTTGTTATTTACAAACTATTTTCATGCATGCTCTGTGTTTTTGCTGCGATTACGTTCTTTGCGACAGGTAATTGTTGTTTCATCTAGATCCCGAAACATAACCATGGGAGGCAAGGCTATCAGAAGCGAGCCCAGTAAGCTAGAAGTCTCTGAAGCCGCTCGGGAGATCCTAGAAAGGGCAGGGTGGCTAACTTATTTTAGCCACCTGTGTGAATCAAATGAAACTGTGGCCATGGAATTCCTGCAGAATTTGCAGGAAGAACACTCTGTAGTAGGTGGGAAGCAGATAATGGTCACGGAGGAAATAATCGCGGAAGTAACAGGATTACCAACCTCGGGACCAATATGGACGAGAAAGAAAGAGAGATTGCAAAAGACCATAGAAATTTTCCAAGACGAAGGACAGAATCTGATAGTGAAGGGAAAAGGAGTGTTGCCGGCAACGCTAGGAGAACCTTGGAGCGAATTGGCAAAGGTAGTGCAGAGCTACATCACCTACGAGGGGCGAAAAGATGTGGTAAGACCGCGTCACCTTAACCTCCTAACTGTGTTAAAAAGAAAATGTTCTGTGAACCTCCCTGCATTGTTAAATTCATTACTGCATGATGCCTCTCGATGCCTGAAAAAGGCACACCATGAAGACGCAGTGGTTAGCCACCATGGGCTGATTCGTCTGATAGTGAGCTACAGTCTCACTCAGCAGCAGAGTAGCTGGGGGGAGCTTATTACAGCAATAGGAGGGGGAGTGACAGCACCATCCCCAAAGGCTAAGCATCCCGCTAGTACCTCTGAAGCACCTAAGAAGCCCAAAGAATCGTCGAAACCCAAGCACCCCTCGGATACACCCGAGCAACCCAAGAAGTGCACGGAGTTAGTAAAATGAAAACGTTCCTCTAGAGCATCTGGACATGCAGAAAAACATAAGGAACTGGCCACAGAAGAACGTTCTGCCTCGAAACGTAAGCATTCCTCTGGCACCCCAGAGCAAGCTGAAAAACGCAGAAAGGTGGTGGTGGAAGAGTAGGTGGCCAGCACGCCCGAACAGCCTGAGAGGCATAGGAAGTCAGCTCGGTTGGCAAGGATAAGAGGTAGGCTGGAGAAAATCCAGCTAAGCACCAACCAGCCGATCGAAATAACAGAGGAACCACCAGTGCCAGAACAGGAACCCTCAGAGGAAAATGAGGAACAAATTGAGGATAGAGCAGAAGCCAAGGAGGGAAATGAACATTCTGACTCTGAGGCCGAGGCTAGCCATCTGGAGGCAGCCACTGAGCAGTCAATTCACGAGGAGGAAATGGGACAATTAGGGGACAGCCCTCCACAAGTTCCCATAGGAGAAGAAGAGCTGGCCACCATCTTGGCCAGCCTGGGGGATTCTGCTTCACCTTCTAGTCCAACAGACCCTCCTGAAGGACCCTCCGAGGAAGAGGCACATGAAGAATTGCATGAAGAAATGGCAGGAGAAAACCCCCCTGTTGTTGATAAGGAAAATGTAAATACCAACCAGGAACAACCCGTTCCCAAGACACCGGGAGAAAACCCACCTGCTGATGTCGCGGAGAATGGAAATGTTTCTCAGGAACAGTTCGTTCCCAGAATTCCAGAAGAAACCCTCGATGAAAGAGGAGCAGAACTGAGGGCCGCTCATGCGCCCACAACCGAGGCAAGGGAAATTAAGAAATTGAGAAAGAAATAGCAGAGGCTGCTGAACATTATAACCCAGCTTCGGCAGAAAATTCGAAGTTTGAAAGCCAGTCTGAGAATAAGGAGGACTATAAGGAGAAAAAGAAGAACAAATGTAGCAGGGTCCTGTCAGATGAGAAGGCAAGGGGCTTATAGGCGCCTTGTAGGTCGATACTCCACTGATAGACCTACGGCTGTTCCAACCAGCAGTAAGGGACAAAATGTCGTTCCATCTGGGATGGAACATCAGAATTCCGTCCCTATTGATGCTGAGGAATAGCCTGCTGTTCCAAATAGCCCAGTGGGACCAACTGTCGTTCCAATCAAAACCGAGCCGCAAGACGACATTCCATTTACAAAGGGGCCATCGTACCCCTTTATTCATGTTAAGAAAGAAAAGGAAAGCAAAGCAATCCAAACTGAGGCAACCAGGCAGCGAAACAGGAAGGTCCAGGTAAGACTCCCTGCCTCTAAAAAATCATGGAAAATGGATCCAAAAACCAAGGCCTTGCACCGCGAGATGAAGTAGGCCCGACAGGAGGCTGACCAGCTAAGGGAACAAATGATCCCTTGGGAAAAATACAAGGAGTTGCAGCAGGAAATTGAGCAGTTAAGGGAACAAATGATCCCTAGGGAAAAACATGAAGAACTGCAGCAGCAACTACGGAACATGAGCCAATCAGAGAGTCAGGCCTTTGAAGGATGGCAGAAGGAACAGGAGAAGGTTGCCAAGGTAATTCGTCGACTAGATGCTATTATTAAATAATTGGACACTGTGTGTTCGCTGTATGATGATGTTTTGACTTGCAGGGCCCCTGCAAAGAATTATGCTTTATTTCTCCTTGAAAGATACTTAAGATTGAAAATAAAAGCCGTCAGGGAAGGTGCCCCCATTCAGATTAATACTGTTAATGATTTTATCGATTGTTGTAAACATTATGGGGTTAAGGTCCAACGGTCCCTATGTGAATTATAATTGCACAATATGGTGCTGGAGCAGAAAACTGATCTAAACCCTCGCCCTTTTGTGGGAGATATACAGCTACAAGCCTTTGTTTCATTCGGGGTCAATCAGTTGAAGTGGCTCAAGGCTTACAATGCCTTCCAGAGGCAGGAGAACAACCTAGATCTATGGGTCAGGGCCGAGCCTAGAGACCCCGTCCAACTATGGCAATCACACAAACGCCTTATCAGAACCCCAGGCGTCATGGAACTACTAGGGCCCATGCATGAGGGTTTGATCCAAAATAGCTTGGAATACTTTCTGGCTATTAAGGATTCTACCCTAGAATCTGCCAAATTCCGCTATCGGATTTCTACCCCAAGCATCCAGCTCAGGGAGCCATTCAAATACGAGAATTTTGAGCTGGCTGCTGAATGGTTGGCCCTTTTCGGCCAGCACATCCTGCGTGCTGGGTCGTCTTGGTTAGGATACCGGTTCCGTAGCCCAATTATTTGGCACCCTGCACCGGGGTACCAGGCCTTGTACGATATGCCTGCGGATCAATTGAACCAATTCTTTGATAATTTGGTTGCTCACCATGGTTGCAGACCTCCTCACGAGGTGCCCTCTCCCGCCTATTCTCTTACAGCTCTCCATGTCAATTATAACGTTTTCATGAGGCCATGAAACAGAGTAAGTCGGGGGGTGTGTAGAGCAGAGGAAAGGTATGTTATAACGAATAACTTAGTGGTGTTTCAAGCAATAGTTGTAACCTTTTCTTTGTTATACAATAGGGAGAATGCAATGAGAATGAGTACAAATGACCCAATCACTGAAAGTTATCTTCTTTATGCAGGAAAGGACAAAAATACGAAGGCGCGGTCCGAAACAAGAGTCCCATGAGAAGATAACGACTGTCCCTCTAAAACCGAATAAAGTCTAGACCAGGGCGAGTAAATCAAGGCAGATCAATCCGGGACGAGAAGAAGGACTGTCAGTTCGGAAGGCTAGGCAGAGAAAAGAAAGGAGTTAACAGTTTAACAGATCCCTCAGGATCTTTGATCCTGAGGGATCGTTACGTTCAATTATTTTGTTGTTTAGTTAACTCCACCATTACTTGTATAAGAAGGGGCGGCATTGAAGACTTAGGGGACGTCTGGAATATCTTGTATTTTTACTTTCTGTTTATAAGCTGCACAGTTGGTTAAACTCAGACTATCGAGTCTCTTTGAGACTTAGTTTTGCTGTACTATCATTGATGCGTTAATATAATATATTCGGTGTTATTTTCCCCCTGCATCTGAAGTAAGTTACGGCGGTGTGCCATTGAGAGCTAAGGGCCCGGCTCCAACGGACACTGGCTGATTGTATCATTATAGTTTGGCTTTGTGTGGTTTGTTTATTGTTCTCAATAATCTGATATACGTACATGCTGTTCCATACTTGTTCATCAGTAGTTTTCCTTTTGTAAATCTCTGTAACAAGTTTACATCATATTTCCAGAATTGATCACATAACATTGTTCTAAGTTGTTCACTTCCGTTACAGACTTTATAAGTGGAATGTTTCAGCTACATATGGTTGGAGTAATGGACTACTGGTAATTATTTCAGATTATGTTTATATATGATTGACGTTTCCTGTTTATGGTAATTTGTTGTTCCATTTGATTAAACTGTCTACTTGTACAAAAGATTGCTCTTCCTTCGTATGTAAGTTGATATCAAGAGTTGAGAGTGTTGAACTCGCGAGATTTAGTTTCTTTCCTGCCGTTCCTTTTTACTGCTGTTCCATTTCTGAATTGCTGTTCCATTTCTGAATCGCTGTTCCATTCTGCTTTCTTGCTATTCCTTTTTACTTGCATTCATTGGTATTGTGTGGGAGGAGGATCAAGGCTGTTGTGAGACACAGCAGACGCTATTATGCTCCCAGATCCATGATCCATACTCTAATTCCTTTTCCTTCGTCAGTTTATAAAGGGATGGGTTACTGCTTCCATACCCTTGACTGACAAAGTTGCTGTGTGCGATTTCTTTATGCAAAAGTAATTTAGCATAGCTTACCATCCGTTTACTCTTGTATTTCCTAGATCTATACTACTAAGCATTACTCTGAAAAATAGCCTCAAATCGAGATACCCTTCATAATAACAAAACGTTCCCGGTTTGACTTGTAATGTGAGATAACTAGAGGTGAAAAAGGCCCTTGTTACAGCTCTACAGCCACTACACCAACACAACCAATTATAATCCCACACCCTTTAATATCTTTCACATCCACATCTATTGTAGTTTCATCATCTTCTCATTCCAAATTACCAATCATGGTAACTTTTTATGACCCCCTCGTCCTACTTGGACAACTTAATGCCATGCCACAGGAATATCATTGCCGAATACCTCAATTTGATGGCACGGAGCTAATCACTACTCAACAAACTATAGACAAAATGAATGATTATTTAGATTTGCAAGAAATTGATGATGTTGATGTGAAGATGAGACTATTTGCCCAAAGTCTCATAGGAGAAGTTAAGAAATGGTTTAAATCATTTCCATGTGCCTCTCTCCTAGATCTCATACAATTTCACAAACTTTCCTTAGAAGATGGGAAGTAAAGAATAATCCTCTTCAAATATTGGCTAAATATGAGAGTATAAAGAGAGACCCTGGTGAAACAGTCTAAGGCTATTTCACTAGATTCAATAACATTTACAATTATATCATAGTCACTATAAAAGCCCCACCAGGACTAACGTTAATCAAATTTCTAGATGGTTTTGATCTAGACATGTCTTACCAAATGAGGGAGAGAAATCTTGCTACCCTTGAGGAAATGCAGAGGCATGGAGTCAGTGTGCAATAAAATTTGTTGGGAAAGAGAGCTAGGTTAAACGTTGAGAGGATAGTCACTATTAAAGTAAAACCTTCTTCTTCTTCATCAGATGCTAAGTTGGATACCTTAATTAAAACAGTGGAAATAATGATGGAAATGATAAGTTTAACTGACAGGGATCCTCCAAGGGAAAATCAAGGTGGCCCTACCATTAGAAATACTAATTTTAGAAAAAACCCACCTCCAATCAAATAGAGAGAATAGAGAAGCTAAACTGATCAACAACAATTAGACCTCGTTTCTATGAAAATTATTGAGACGAAGAAGCTGAGATACCAGAGGATCCTGAAGAAAATCAAATAAACTTATTTGAGGAAAGTGAAATTGATGACATTTTCTTAACTATGGGGGAGCAATATCTATTCTTGATATCGAAACTAGAATTAATCCATTTAGAGTCAGATGATTATAAACAAAGATACAAAAATTTTATCATGGAAGAGCATAAATAGTACAATTCGAGGAGAAAAAAGGCTGCTAAAAATCCTCCCAAGAAAATTCAGAATGACACCCCTTCTACTAGCCAGTCAAAGAACGATTCTCAAAAGGAGACTTCTAAAAAATAGGATCTAAATACCAAAGACATTGAAAAACCTTAGAAATCTTTGAGTATTGAAAATTAATTGGCCAAGGTAAAAAATTGTATTCCTCTAATATAATCAATTAACAAGAATGCATATGGATCTCAAGTTATGAAAGCCCTGAAGATAGAGGAAGGGACAAACACAGTCAATCTAATTGATGACCAACCTCAGTTATTGTTTGGATTTGAAGTTGAAGGGAAGAATAAGGATGGTAGTGTGCCTCCTTTCTATATCAGTTTGGACATTCATGACAAAATTTTGCACAATTCTCTGCATGATTCTGGTTCTTCCCACAATCTTATGCCTAAAGCCATCATTGAGAAGCTAGGATTAGAAATAGCAAGACCGTACACAAATTATATTCTTTTGACTCCAACAAAGTAATATGATTAGGTGTCGTAAAATATTTATGCGTAACTCTTGTCTAAATACCAAAAAAGAGTGTGGTAATGGATATTGTAGTGGCAGACATACCTCCCAAGTATGGAATGTTACTATCAAGATCATGGGGAGCAAAGTTACAGGCTAGTTTGTAGATGGACATGACCTATGCTACCATTCTTGTTTTTGTTCAGCAAAGGAGGTTATATAGGGAAACATTAATGAAATATATGGTTAGCAGCCAAGGCAAACCAAATCATTACCACCTGTATTATGTGCATTCAGATATGGACTCCTTTATTTTGTATAATAATGAATGTGTAGAGGAGGAAGTGTCACACTTGGAAGTTGAATTGAGCAAGACAGACAAGATAAAATTAAATACTGAGAAACGAGATGAAGAGGAAGAAGCCCTTTCGAACATGGATTTTGATGGGGCTATGAGAAAGGAAGGGGTAGGGGTAGGTGTGTCCATCTCAAACACACAAAAACGTATAGCAAATGGACATGCTTGCAAGCTTAATTTCCAATGTATAAATAATATAGCTAAATATGAAGCACTGATTTTAGGACTACAAATTTTGAAGAGGTTGGGAGCTAAAAAAAAAATTGTACATGGGTATTTTGAACTCATCATTAACCAAATTAAAGGTGAGTACTTGGCTAAACACCCTAGACTAAGAGCCTATAGAAATGTAGTTTTAGATTTTTTGCAATGTTTTCCTTAATATCAATTGTCTCTTATCCCTAGAGGGAAAAATATCTTAGCTGATGCTTTGGCTACTTCAGCAAGTACCCGTAAAATTCCATTCCATTCCAATAGAAAATATGAGGTTGAAGTGAATTACATGCTAGCTGTTCCAGATAATGTAAGATATTGGCAAGTATTTGGTAGTGATAAGAAGGTAGAAAACATTTTACAGCTGAAAGAAGAGTTTGAGTGTACACATTGATGTAGATAATAATGTAGATGATAATATGAATGAAATAGTGTTAAATGAGACTGATGATAATTAAAAGACACTTGAGGTTCTATAATTAAAAGACAATGTGTTACCAAGAGGACTGGTTCCATTAGAAGAGTTGTTTGATTTTAACGATGTGGCCAAAAAGCTAAAAATATAACCTATAGGAGCTGAGGTTGAGTACTTAATATAAGTACTAAGGAAATTCATAATACTGCAATGTTTTCTAGGTCCTTGCCTCCTAAAGAAAAACATGTGTACATTGAGTTATTAAAAGAATTTTCTGATGTGTTTTCTTGGAGCCATGAAGATCTAAACTCATACGATGCCAGAATCATAAAACATACCATTTCAATCAGAGAAGACTAAAAACCATTCAAGAAAAATTAAAAAGAGTAAATCGAGTTATGTTACCTATTATACAAAAGGAAGTTAAAAAAATCTTTGATGTAAAAATCTTTGTGCCCTTAATATTTTCAAAATGGCTCTCGAATCATTTTCCAACAAGAAAGAAGACAGGAGATATAAGGCTCTGTGTAGATTTCTGAACAAACTTTCTCTCAAGGACAACTACCATCTATCTAAACTAGATCATATCTTACAAAACGTAGTTGGTTCCAACATAATTTCTTTGCTAGATGGCTTCACATGATATAACCAAATTCTAGTACATCGTGATGATCAGCATCAAACAAGTTTCACTACATCTTGGGGGACCTTTATGTATGTAAAAATTCCCTTTGGCCTTATGAATGCAGGGGCCACTTTCTAGAGAGAAACATATATTGCATTCAGTAATGAGAAGGATAGGATCATTGTAATTTACTTGGATGACATTTCTGTATTTTCCAAAATAGATGAAGATCACTTGTTACACTTGAGGAGGGTTTCTGAAAAATGTAGGAAATATGGTATTTCCTTGAACCCCAAAAAATCTCTTTTTGGTTTAAAGGAAGGAAAGTCACTTGGCCACATTATTTCAAAAGAAGGTATCAAAATAGACCCCAACATAATTGAAGCCAAAATGAAGATTGATCCTCCCAAGAACAAAAAATAAATTGAGTCTTTTATCGGTAGGATCAATTTCCTAAGCTTGATTCCTTCCAAACCCAACTGAGATCTTGAGAGAAATCACAAACATGTTGAATAAATATACTGAGATAAAATTGAATAGTGAGCCTAAAAAATATTTTAGTCAAGTAAAGATAGCTTTGACAATTGCTCCTATTTTAATTAGCCCTGATTTTACTAAAGATTTCATGATTTTCTCTTTTGCATCTGAACACGCCATTGCAGCAGTTCTATTGTAGAAAAACAATGAGGGGTTTGAACAACCTATAGCCTTTTTCAACATACCTTTGAGAGATTAATCCTTCAAGTACAATATCATGGATAAAAAATCCTTTTCCATAGTCAAGGCACTGAAAGATTTTAGAGTATGCATTCTCCATTCCCATATAATTGCATTTGTTCCAAGTGCTGATGTGAAAGATATCCTCACTCAGACTAACCCAGATGGGAAAATATGAAAATGGATTGCAGTTATTTTAGAATATGGTATTGAATTAAGACCTACTAATCTCATCAAATATTAGGGATTGTCTAAGCTAATGGTTGAATCAAATTCCCATACACTAGAAATAAATTTTATAGCTGCACTTGATGAACAGGAAGAGCTACTGACTCTATAGGTATCATAAGGATTTTCTAACTCTCCTTGGCATGTAGATATTATATTTTTTTTACAAAATTTACAAGCTTCTCCCGCTTTAACAAAAAAAAAAAGCTAGATTTCTTAAGTTAAAAGCTATGAAACTCTTTATTTTAGATAACAATGTATATTGGAAGGATGTTGGAGGTATTTCACTAAATTGTTTATTAAATGATGAAGCAAACAAGGCCATGGAAGAATTTCATCAAGGAGACTATGGAGGACATTTATACTGGAAGAACACAACCAAACAAATCCAGAGAGATGGTTTTCAATGGCCTACTTTGTTTGTAGATGTTTATAAGAGATTTTCAACATTCCATTCGTGCCAATTCTTTGAAGGTAAGAGAAACTTTTGCTCTTACCTTTAAAGCCCATTTCACTTGAGGTTGCTTTCCAACAATGGGGTCTAGATTTTATTGGATAAATCCATCCAAGCTACTCAGCTTAGCATAAATGGATTTTGACAGCCATTGACTACTTTACTAAGTGGATTGAGGCCATTCCAACCTGATAGGCTACAAAAATTGTAATCATTCAAATTTTAGAAGGTAATATTCTTTCTAGATTTGGATGTCCACATAAACCATTACTCACAATGCTACTACGTTCAAGTCAAAGAGAATACTTTATTTTTGCCACAAGTATCACATAAAATTAGGAAACTCTACTACTTATTACCCACAAGAGAATGGGTTAGTTGAGTCTTCTAATAAGACTTTAGTCAACGTCATTAATAAATTATCGAAGGAACATAAAAAATCTTGGCACAAGAATTTGATTAATTCTCTGTGGGCTGATAAAATTAGCACTAAGAAATCTATTGGAATGTCTCCTTTCCAATTATATGTGGAGTGGATGCATTTTTCCCTACTTCCCTGGTAATCCATGTGCTAAAATTATTGCAGGAATCACAATTCAAGTTAAATGATGTACATAGAAGGATAAATCAAAAAATACAGTTGCATCAAACTAGGGAGGCAGTCTATAAAAAAGCTCTGATAATTTAGGACAAAATCGAGCAAATCCATGATAGAACGACCAAAGAAGATGACTTCCAACTAGATGATCTCATGCTGAGATGGGACTCAAGAAATGAAGATAAAGGTAAGCATGAGAAATTTGACAGTCTATGGAAAGGACCCTATAACATTTAATCTTTCTGAGGTCACAATGCATTCTTTCTAAAAGACTTGACTAGTGAAGGACTGTCAAAAGGACCTGTCAATGGAAGGCTACTCAAGCACTATTTCCTTCAAGAATAGATCATTTTCTCATTCAGGTCAATGTAGATATCATTTTATCATTTCACTGCATGAGAGGGTAGCTGCCATCAAGAATTGAAGCGCGAAGAGAAGGCCCTAGGCTTTTGGTGAAGTTGCTACCAATATGTATTATAGCATCAGGTAATAAATTTAGTTACATTATAATAATTGATTGCCCAATGGAGAAAGGCTACTGATCTATAGCATTCCTGACACCTGACATGGAGGTTGCCATCCCCATTGGAGCCATTGTTAGGGTCATATAAACTATAGGATCAATTGATGATTATGTATTCATTTTGATGTTGTAAATAATATTTCCTTCTCCAAATAATTTCCATAGAAAACTATACAAAAAAAACATAGAAGAAAGAGAAAGAAAAAGAAAAGAAAAAATAAAGAAAATCAAAAGGGGATATAAACAAATTATATATGTATGAAAAGACAAAAGACAAATAGATATATATTAAAAAAATAAAAAAATGTGATCAAAAACCCCTTAGAAAATTAAAAAATATGTGCTTCTAACTTAAATGCCACATTACTTGTTAAATAATTGAGTTTAATTAGCTAATCGCACAATTTAATCGTGACTATGTTAAAAGTTAATAAAGTCTTTGACACAATGGTTTTTCTCATTTGTAACAAAATTTGGGCTACAATCTATGGATGTCATCTAACCCACTAAGATCAATGGGTCACCATCACTTTAGACACCCCCCCATCCCTCCGACAGTTAATCACGGGGGGGAAGTCGATTCTCCAAATTCTACTTTTTGCAATGTGGTGCTCCCTTGTGAACTTCACACCCCCCTCTACCTAAACTAATTAACACTTAGCCCCACTCTGAAATCTGCCTTTTCCCCCTTCCCATCTAATTGTAGCCATTAACCTCACTCCCTTCACTCCCACCACATGTTACGTCCCTTTCCCACTCCACTTATACTGCTACCGCATCCTTGTGCCTATCATACAACTGTTAATATATGTTTCCAGTCATAATCGTTCCCATATTAATGAATCTATCGTATTAAAAAAACAACTTTCAATGGTAAATTGATCTCCCGATAAAACAAACCAAAACCCCATTTAGTTGGTTTTTCCTCTACAATCCCACTACACCGAACGACCAAACCTACCACTACTACTGCAACCTCATCAATCCAAACAATGTTCCTCTGACCAACTCCCGAGTAATTTAGTTTTTTCCCTTTCAGTTCTCCCAACATGTCTTTGAAAGGAAAGTCAAAAGCCACAGGTGAAAACCATGTGCTTCCCCTTGTAATTTACTTAGACCATTAGCCCTTAGTGGACGAACATTATAAGATCTTTGAAACGAGTTGTCAGTTCGACCTCTACGAACTCCACAATTAGTTAAAACAAAAATTCCTTGATCTCAATGATGAATTAAGTTTGTGGGACTCTTTCCTACCTCAATTCATTTTTCCCCAAACCCATCACTTTCTAGAGTTTATCTCATGGTGCCATTTTAGGTACATACCCAGTGAAAGAGAAATTGTAGCCAAGAACAATGATACTCTTTTCACAATTACCTCTGAATCCATATGCCAAATGCTTCACATCCAAAATTTAGCCTCTCTGAAACCCTTTTCAGTAGATTCCCTCATGGAACTCTACAAAAGCCTGACGTTTCCCCATAGAAACAAAAATTTTGAGACATTTCTACCTGAGAATCTCCAATTGCCAAAAACAAGCCCTCCTTATCCATCCTCAATGTTTCCTGAAATGACAAAACAAATTATCTCTATAATTTCTTGTTTATTGGGCTATCAAACCAATCAATCGGTTTAATGAAGCCATTATAGTTTTTTTTATCAGTGTTTTCAATAGAAGAAAAGCCTACAATCATTTTTCATTAGAGTGAATTCGTAGCAGAGGTAATTCAGGAACAGTTCCTTAAGTTTTCTATAGAAGGAGCCTTCAAGCGTGATTCAATTTTAGTTTAGTTTTTACTATCCAATCAACTAGAAAAATTTCAATTTCCACTACAGAAACTAGATGAACAGGGAAATTCACAATCTGCCATTCATTGGACTTCCTTTGTAAGGAATGATACCAATTAATTCACATTCAGTGACTATGTAGACCAATTTTTTTACATAGTTTATTTCCTACTTAACAGTGATGTTGAATATAGAATTGGACACGAGATTAAGAGAATTCTACATATCAATGAGAAAACAAAGATAGGTGACTGGTACCTGTATCAAAATTACATTGAGATTACAGTGTATGGATACAAATTGCCTCCATATAAATTTCCTAAATTTGTTCCTATAAGATTTTTTGCATTAGAGTATATTAGGAAAATGATAAATATGGATGATCTACACTTTGTCACAGTCAAAAGAAAACCATAGTTCAAAATTAAAGCACAGGTTGGGCCATTCATTTGTAATACTAGGACAATAGATAAAGAAGTAGATCTTCTCCTAAAGCAAATGAATTTTGAACTCATTTTCACTTGGTCATATGATCCTTTAGGAATAATATCAATGTTGACAGTAGAGAAGAAAATTACCTCCTACACTCATACTCCCTGAAGAAGCAGCTCAAACTTCGATCTAATGAAGATCCAAAAATGAGGGAAGTTGGTATACTAGAAAAGGAGAAAGAAGATATGTTTAAAATTATCATTGAACAAAATGTACAAATTTAAACAAATGGAGACTGAAATAGAAACGTTGCTAAAAGAGAAAGAGTAGTCAACTAACTTAGCATTCATTCTGTTAGAGCCTAGATTTACCTCAGGCTGGAAAGTAAGCTTCTAGGTCCACATCAAACCACGCTTAGCCTCGTAGCTAGCCCTACGAGGACAGGAGAGGGCTCTCTCCAAGTCAATCTCAGCAAAGATAGTCGATAGGACTGGAGATGACTAATTTTACAACTGATCTTAGGCTAGGTATGTAGTGCAAGGATTGAATTTGAGTTTTTGGGGGTTTTGAGTTGGAAAATGGGAGAGGCAAATTTGGGTTTGGGGATGAGGCACAGTTTTTGCAAAGTTCTGATTGGGGCAAGAAAGGAAATTGTTTTGATGCTTTAGAGTGAATGAATGGATGGATCAGACCGATGTGGAGCCAAGGAGGGCAAGAGAGTCTCAAGCGTCCTCCTCAAACATATGAAAACATTGAAAATTAAACAAAATTTCAAAGCAGAGCACAACAGTCCAGTGAATTCTACCTTAATCACTCATTTGTTTAATTTCAGAAGAAAAGAGAAGGGAAAATGATACACATAACAATCAATAAACTTACAAGTACATAGAGAAAAACACCATCAAAACACAGAGCCACATGGATCCCAACAAGTGCTGCAAAACCCTGGTCTTTCCTTTGCCAAAAATGCAGAGATAGAATGTACAATGATGTGCCAAGCAATCCCAAGTGTCCAACCCTAAAAATGACTCAAAAGATACATGATATATACCATCCTAACCCATTCCCATGCCTCTAGGGGTCTCGCTCATCGTTCTAGGAGTTGTTTCAACCAATTCTAAACAAAGCACTGAAATCTAGGCAATCAAACAACTTGCCTCGATAAGGTAGGAAATTGATTCATTCATCTAATTTTCACTTTTTAGTGAATGAATCCTCTAGAACAAGTAAAAATGTGCCAATATTAAATCATGGTTATCAAAATACATCATGGTGGGTCAATAATTACATTAAAAGGCAAAACTAGTCAAAACTGGGCGAATTTCTGAGCTGTACAGTGAAAAATGAGCCAAAAATCCTCTATGCGCCGCACCTGATTCTCTATGCGTTGTGATACTTTGGAGCCAAATTTGAGGCCCTTCCTAGAGTCCAAATTGAGCTCATGAGATCACGTTACAAAGCCCTGCATGTCTACTTTACAATGAATAGACATCAACCTGCAGGTACATGACATGATGGAAGTACGGAGACAAGACCCTTCCATCAGAGGATCGATGCTCATAAATGGAATGCAGGTGATCGAGCAGAATGGGACGACTAAAATGAAATGCAACAAAAGAGGTTTTGATCTCTGATGGAGGGCTGAACATACCGGCTCTAACATTGGCTCCAATGGGGATGGTAGCTCCTTGGAGGTGCCAAGAACTACAGACTTCTGGGAGAGTAGGCAGTACCTTCATCCATTGGGCTATGGAGTCCATTATTTTGAGAAATCCACACAAAACTTTTGACTCAAGTTATTGACCGAAACTTGACTCAAACCGACTCAATTATGAAACCAAAATGACTCAAACACTGATGTGACAAACGCAAACCAAAGTTGAGATCATCCTTCAGAATTATAGCCTTGACTTCGAGCCCCAAAATGAAGAAAAGATCACAGCACACTCTTCCAATGAAACTAAAATTAAAATGGTATACACAATGACAATGTAAGTAGCAGAAAATTTCTCAGAAATGATACCGCTTGAGTAGCAGACAATTGACTGGCCCTCCGGAACATTCTTCCCCATTCATCTCCTTCAGAAGAAAAGCATTCTGACCATGATATGCAATGATTTTTAAGGGACCTTTCCAGATATTTTCGAACTTACCGTACTTACCCTTTTCCTCATTCCTTGCATCCCATTTCAGCACCACTTCCTCCAATTGGAATTTGCCAGCCTTTTCTTTTTTGTCGTAGATTTTCTTAATCTTCTCCTGCAACTTGGTTGTATTCTGGAAAACTTATTCCCTTGTCTGTTGCAAATGGACCATTTGATTTAGTCTTCTCTGCATAGGATCTTCCTCACTCCCGGCCTCCTGAAGAAGTTTGACTACCGGAGCTGCTAGAGAGGTAGGAAACACTGTATCAACGCCATAAACAAGCTCAAAGGGAGACATACCAATGGATTTCTTTTGGCTGACCCGATCTGCCCACAGTGTATTGACCAACTTCTTATGCCAACTCTTCTTGTTTATTTCGAGCAGCTTCTTAATGATATTGACTAATGATTTGTTAGAAGATTCCGCCAACCCATTGCCTTGCGGATGATAGGCAGTTGAGTGTCCCAAAATGATTTTGTACTTGTTACAAAACTCAATCATCTTCTTTGATTTGAAAGCTGCTGCGTTATTAGTGATTACCTTATTCGACAACCAAAATGAGACAATATGTTCTTTTCAAGGAATGAAATAATTACCGCATTCGTAGCTTGCCTGGTGGGAATTGCTTTGATCCATTTCGTGAAATAATCTGTTGCCACGAGAATCCATCGATGCTGACCGGAAGAAGCAAGATGAATTTCACCAATGGAATCCAACCTCCACTGCTAAAAAGAAGCACTCACCTCAATGGGCATAAGAGGCAAAGGCTATAATTTCTTCCTTCCTTCAAAAATCTAACATTTATGATAGCCCTTAACAACCTTATATACATCAGCAAACAATTTCGGCCAATAGTACCCCGCTCTTAGAATTTTATTTATCGTTGTTTTCCAAAATAGGTGACCACCACAATATCCATTGTGGAAATCCTCCATGATTTGCTTCACTTCTTTCTCCACCAAACAATTCAAAAGAATGCCACCGGGATCTTTCCAATTAAGTGCAGAATTTAGAATGCAAAACTTGGCAGCCTTTAATTTGAGAGTTCTACTTTTGTTTCTAGACATGCCAAGTGGTGGTGACAAATTCTGCAGCACATATATGATATTTGAATACCATGGGGAAAGAACAAACATTTCGGATACCTGAATTGACGATCCTTCCTCATTCTCATCAGACAAAGCAGTGATCAGATTTATGTCTAAGGCGTGCAAGTTTGATTCAGCCATTAACTTTGCCAATCCCTGTCCTTTAACAGTCTTGGTGGGCTTTATCTCCACATCATACTCTAACAAAGCTGCAATCCACTTGCCTCGTCTTCCTTCCGGATCCGTCTGCACTAAAACATCCTTGACAACAATATTAGGAACATAAGCCAAAGTATGAGAATGCAAAATATATACCCAAAAACCTTTCAATGCTTTCACAAGTGCAAGGGCCTGCTTTTCAATGATGTTGTACTTCAAGGCTGCATCTCTTATAGCTCGATTGAAAAAATCAATTGGTCTTTCGTTCTCATCTCTTTTCTGCATTAATACGGCTGCCATACTATGCTCTGAAGCAAAAGAAAACAATATAAAATCCTGAGTGTAATCCGGGCTAATGAGAACTGGAGCTGAAGAAAGAGCCAATTTGACTAAATTGAAAGATTTTACAGCCTTTTCCGTCCACTTCACTTGATTGTTCTTTTCAAGCATGTTTGTAATCTCTCTTAGGTGTTCAGCAAGGTTAGGCACAAAGTGACATAAAAAATTCATCTTACCATTAAACGATTGAATCTCCTTCTTATTCTGGGGCAAGTCAATTTGTTGAATTGCTTCTACACATGCTGGATCAATACAAATGCCATCTTTTGAGATAATGTACCCAAGTAGTTTTCCCTCATCCATTGCAAACAAGCTCTTCTTAGGATTCAGTGACACACCATATTTTCTGCACTTTTGAAAGAAAATTTTCAAATGATACATGTGTTCTTCATCTAATTTGGAAAACACGGTTAGATAATCAAGGTACACAACCAAAAAGACATCCTTCTCATTTTCAAAAGCCAATTCCATTGCCCCGTGAAATGTGGCACCCATGTTCTTCAAACCGAAGGGAATTTTAGCGTAATGAAAAGCTCCTCACGGAGTGGTGAACACTGATTTATCCCGGTAATCTTCATGGACCAAAATTTGGTTATATCCAGAATAACCATCGAGTAGCGACATTTGGGATGCTCCAACTACTCGCTGAAGTATATGATCCATTTTGGGAAATGGATAGTTATCCTTCAATGAACTTGATTGAGATTCCTAAAATCAATGCACAAGCGAATCTCACCTGTCTTCTTTCGTATGGGCACCAAATTAGAGATCCAATCAGAAAATCGGATGGGAACAATGATTCTTGATTTGTACAACCTGTTTATCTCGTTTCAATTGATGGCAGCAGTTTTGGATTTAGCCTTCTCAACTTCTGTCTAAAACGTTTCTGATTAGGCTTAATGGGAATAGTGTGCTGAATTATATTAGTATCATATGTCTTCAAGTTAGAATAATCTGAAGCAAGCACATCAGCAAAAGATGACAACAAACTAATATATTTGGCTTTTACCTTGTGTGGCAATGCTTTGGACAGTTTTACCACTTTTGGATTTGTAGCTATTCCGATATTGACCTCTTCCACACTCTTCTCTGTTGGCTGCAATGTTGGTTTGCGGGCTACGTCATCTTGATCAAATATTTCTTCTAAAGGTATCAAGCCTTTAGGAATTATGTTATCCTTTAGCTGCAACACTTCCATTTGATTGATCTGCACATCATCTTCACCATCATCATGTTCTACATCAATTGAGGTATCTTTGAACTTACCTTTGTCTTGCAGAAAGTCATCAATCTCCTCATCGTCTTGGAAAACTTGCCAATATCTCTAATTATCTGGGATAGTCGGACGATTCTTGACATGGATTTCGAATTTATTACTGGAGTTGATTAGAATCTTAAAATTACTTTCTGCCCTAGCAAGTGCATCAACAATGCCATTTTGAATACGAGGCACACATGTCAAGGTATAATCTGAAAACAATTTCAGGATGTCTAGGACTGCATTCTGGTAAGCTCGCATCCGATGATGTTTTGCTTGATATTCACCTTTGACTTGTTTAATCACCAATTCGGAGTCACCATATACTGCAATCCCCTTAGCATTCAACTTTCTTAGAATTTTTAGGCCAACAATCAAAGCTTCGTACTCAGCCTCATTGTTCGAACAATCAAAAGTCGGCTTGTAAGAACATACCCGCACATTACTAAGCACTTTGTTCGGAGTGGAGAAAGGACTGTGTACCCAAATACCAATTCCAACACCATCATTTCCCACTGCACCATCGAAATCCATGGTCCATAGACCCTCTTCATCTTCTTCTAAGTGCTGAAAGTCTGTTGTCTCTATTTTTTCTCCTTGTTGTCCCTTATCTTCAGCTAATTGCTCAACGGTGTTTTGTTGTTCTTGTCCGTCTTTCCTTAAAACTTCTCTGAAATTCTCTGTTATTTCTGGAATATTTGCTGCTTCTACTAACTGACTATCTATATCATTGAAACTATCTAAATACAAAACAAAAGACTCTAGATCTGTATGTACATAATTGATCGGATGATTGATTGGTTTCTCCTTGCTTGTAATCATGTATTTCATTTTTTGTTCTCGGTACAATTTTCATTTGGCCAAACACAGGAATCGTTGCATAGAGGAAATCTAGTTGTAATGTCCCTTTCAATTTCGCTCCCCAAGACCTGCAAAGAAGCATACCAAACCTGGGAGGAATGTCCGCCACAACAATATCCATCAAAACATTCTTCGTTGGGATTTGATCCAGAATTACAACCAAGTCTTTGATGAGCCCAATACATCTTACTCTGTTGGAATCAAATGAATAAATATCATGGTATTTCCTAGTGATGTCCTGACCCAACTTCTCCATAATAGCTTTCGGCATAAGATTGTGAGAAGCTCCGGAATCGAACATAGCATTATGCAACACAAAATCATGCACCCTTAAACTGATATAAAAAGGTGGCACATCACTATCTAGAGACTCACCATTCAATGCTGGTCCAAAAATCAATTCGGTTTGATCATCTTCGATATTCACCATATCAAACATTGGGTCAAAATTCAAAATTTTAGAAACTTTCCCTTTATAACTGTTGTCCTTCATTATTTCAGTCAAGGGAATGGAAACCTTCAATTTAGAAATTTCATTTTCTAAACTAAAAGCTGAAATATTTTCTACCTCTTTTACTGGGACATCTTTCTTTTCCTTTTCCTTTGATGCAATTTGCTGATTTTATTTTTCTGGTGATGGATATTTGCTGATATTAGGATCAACTGCCTCTTTCCCTTTCTTTTGTACAATAGGTAAATCACTCTTTGATGCTAAAGCTTCCTTCCTTTTCTGAATTAGGTTAACCGTCACATCTCTGTTTCTAAGTGAATATTGTCGCTGATGGGTGGACAAAGTATTCATATAACCTCTTTGGTACTCATCTGATTCTTCTTCCAAAACCGTGTCATTTGCTAGAATAAAATCTGCATCTTTGTGTACTACTGAACTTTCTGCATACTCCTCCTCTTCAGTAATATAAATAAGTAAATCATCTGGAGTAAAGAATTGATTTTCGTCCCCTATCACATGCTCTTCCTCATCGGATTCCGGTCCATGCACAAAATTTTGCTGCAAAGGTGGCTGTACTGGCTGCTATACTATGGGATCTTGGGCTCACTAATCTCTTTGTTTGATTCTATATTGTGCCTGCTACTGGCCATGGATGTTAGGATTTCTAACTTGTGGCTCAGGTTTATCAAGTTTTACCCTTTCAAACATTTGCTCCACCTTCCTAAGTAATTGATATGTCGAAGATGACTCTTATTTTATTGTGACATCCTTTTCCGCTCTTGCTCTAGCCGTCTTGGCCATCAGATTTGCTTCAAAGCTGACCGCGATCTTCTGCATATCTTCCATTTTGGCAGGCTTTCCCTCTCTCTTAGTTGATAATCCATGTCAACATCAAAACCTTCCAGAAACTTCATCATGGCTAGCGCCACAGGTCACCTTAGATGATCAGGAATTGCTTTGTAAACTAAATTGAATCTAGTGCAGTAATATTGAATGGACTCACCGACATTTCGCTTGATATGCTCATATTCTTGAAGAATCTGAAGAGGATCTTTCTTGATTTCCCAACGATCTAAGAATTATCTTTGTAGATTGTCCAATGTAGTAATACTAGCAGCGAGCAAGGCTCTGAACCATTTCCTAACTTCACCACTAAATTTTTGTGCAAATAATCTCATTGTCACATTTTCTGCATCGATCTCATAAAGGTCACAGAAATCTGCCATTCTGTCCACATGTTGCTGAGCGGTAATGCTGTAAGGAGTGCCATCAAACAAAGGAATTTTTCTCTGATAATCTGTGGGCATATCATCTAAAACTTGAGGTAGCACGAGGGGTGCAAAACGGGAAGCCATCACTCTTGGCGGATTCACAATTGGCATTGGAGATGTTGGGGGAGTAGGTGCAGCCGATGTGTGAGGTGTATGAGGCGGGGTGTGTGGAGGAGAAGAAATTTTGGATGTAGAAGGAGTAGATTGAGGCAAATTTATTGCAGAATTTTGATATGAGACAATAGGCTGCACAGGGATAGTGGGAATGAAGGGCGGTTCAGTGGGAATCCTTGAGCTAGATGCCGTGACGGAAGATCCAAGGGTGGCAGATGCAGCTTCTAAGAAATCAACGATATTTGAAACCGCAATTTCAGTCTGGAGCTGTCTTAAAATAAAATTCTCAATGGCCTTATTGGATTTTTCAACCTCAAGAGCTGCAGTAAAGTTCGGATTCAGGATGGTAGAATCAACAGAACATTCGGATTTGGTTTCAAACAATGATAACTCAAAACGTGCATCAAAATCAAGTTCTTCAAGATACTTAAAAATTGCAGGGCATGAACGGGATTTGAACACAGGAGACTTAGAACTCTCTTGACAAAGAAGTCTTGGAATCAAATTGGGATTTTATTAGACAGGGGGAGGATTTGGATCTGGATTAGCTCTGGTATATCTTCTTGAATCCAGTGTGCTATTTTCAAACAATCAAATCGACATAAACAAATTTCTTAGCCTATCAAATCCTAAGCTTATCATCCACAACTTAGAATCATCAAATGCACCAGGGTGGTTGCAGGTTAGATTTTCTGTTAAAGAGACTAGACCGGAGATTGACTGAAGTAGCATTTATCTACTTGCGCTAATGCAAAGCAAAAGCGTTTTGAAGGCTACCTGGCTAATCTTCAAACTCCAACTATAGTTTCAAAATGAAGAATACTAACAAACAATCCAATCAAGTTTCCCCAGTGGAGTCGATACTTGTTAGAGCCTAGATTTACCTCAGGCTAGAAAGATAAGCTTCTAGGTCCACATCAAACCATGCTCAACCTCGTAGCGAGCCCTACGAGGATAGGAGAGGGCTCTCTCTGAGTCAATCTCAGCAAAGATAGTCGATAGGTATGGAGATGACTGATTTTACAACTGATCTTAGGCTAGGAATGTAGTACAAGGATTGAATTTGCGTTTTTTGGGGTTTTGAGTTGGAAAATGGGAGAGGCAAATTTGGGTCCGGGGATGAGGCATAGTTTTTGCAGAGTTCTGATTAGGGCAAGAAAGGAAATTGTTTTGATGCTTTAGAGTGAATGAATGGATGGATCAGACTGGTGAGGAGCCAAGGAGGGCAAGAGAGTCTCAAGATTCCTCCTCAAACACATGAAAACATTTAAAATTAAACAAAATTTCAAAGCAAAGCACAACAGTCCAGTGAATTCTACCTTAATCACTCATTTGTTTAATTTCAAAAGCAAAGAGAAGGGAAAACGATACACATAAACATTATTAAACTTACAAGTACATAGAGGAAAACACCATCAAAACACAGAGCCACTTGGATCCCAACAAGTGCTACAAAACCCTGGTCTTTCCTTTGCCAAAAATACAGAGATAGAATGTACAATGATGTGCCAAGCAATCCCAAGTGTCCAACCTTGAAAATGACTCAAAAGATACATGATATAGACCATCCCAACCCATTCCTGTGCCTCTAGGGGTTGAGCTCATCATTCTAGGAGTTGTTTCAACCAATTCTAAACAAAGCATTGAAATCTAGGCAATCAAACAACTTGCCTCTATAAGGTAGGAAACTGATTCATTCGTCGAATTTTCACTTTTTAGTGAATGAATCCTCTAGAAAAAGTACAAATGTGCCAATATTACATCATGGTTATCAAAATACATCATTTTGGATCAATAATTACATCGAAAGGCAAAACTAGTCAAAACTAGGCGAATTTCTGAGCTGTACAGTGAAAAATGAGCCAAAAATCCTCTATGCGCCGCGCCTGACTCTCTATGCATCGCTCCACTTTGGAGCTTAATTTTGAGGCCCTTCCCAGAGTCCAAATTGAGCTCATGATAGCTAGTTGGAAATCTCTACCTATCTAATTTCCATCCCAAGTAGAATGTTTCAATTTGGTTTCCATTTTCCCTTCCAAAACTTCAATCTCCCAGGACTGCTTCCTGTGTATCAAAATAGGGGCAGAGAGGTCATTTTTTGGGTGTTTTTGACCTCTTGGGGACTCAAAACTTGCCCAAACTTCTTGGCCATGCACCAAAAATCATGATTTTTCATGCTAAATCCAAAAATGTAAAGTTTTTGCAATTTGGAGCTCCCTAGAAAAAGCAAACGCCACGTGGCGCAGCGCATAGGGAGGCAAAACCTGTTTTTTAGTGCAAAAATTTTCAAAAATGCAAAAATTGCTCCAAATTTCTTGAAATTTGGGTTGTACCTTATCTATCAAGTGTCATGCTGAGCTAATGAGGCTTCGGCCAATATCTGAAGATGATCATGCTCCTTTTTCCTCTTTTGCTTCTTTGTTGCCTTCTTCAATTTTGCCTTTAGATTCTTTATTCATGCCTTAGAACTCATATTGCGTGCCCTGTAATGGAAAGCCATGTGTCTCAACAAAGCTTTGTCCCTATCAGCCTTTTCCAGTAGTCCCTCTAGGTGGATATTGATTCTCTCGAGCCAAGACTCTCGATCATCATTAATCTCTTGCTCCAATGTAGTGAACTCAATCCTCCTCCTTTGGGAAGCTTGGTGATTCTCCTGGATGTTTCGTAACTCCATGATTGCTTGTTGATCTTCAAGATGTTTGCTCCTCTGCTCCAAGTATTTCATATTCCACTTGGCCCTCTCCAAATTGAGGGACAAGGCTTGGATCTCTATCGGCTACTCTTGGATGATCTCTCTAAGATGTGCACTTTGTGGGCCCATGTCTATATCGTCATCCTGAAGAAGAATAAAGTCCCGCTCACCTAAAGGCCCCTTGTCCTGCATTGGCCTCTTGCCTCTATCCTGTACCTATGGTGCTGATGTCGGAAGCGAGGCCCCTTCCACCCCTGGTTGAGATAACACTCGCTTTGCTACTGCAAATAACTGCCTCGTGCCCTTCTGATAAGTAATGAAAACCGGTAAAGTAGTAGTGTGTGGGTCATGGCCTTCTTTCCGATGAGAAGGTCCACCTATCTCATGCCCAACCTCTAAAGGTCCCTGTGAGGCTCTGAAAAACTCTCGGGAGATGAAATCATCCCAGGTGATGCCCTGTACTCCAAGCTGATGAATCACCAAAAGTTTGATGAGAGCAAAATGACAAATGTTGTTGAACTGCTACTGAGGGGTCTTGTGCTGCACAAGGATGGTCATCCTTTCTATGCTTCGACATATGAAATAAGGAATTTTCATCATCCGTACCTGGCTGAAATGCATGAGAAACCTGATGTGATAAGCATATAATCTTGAGAAACGACCTTCATAACTGAAATAATTCATGATTAATTTCATTAGTGGAGCATATTCATCTTTGAGATATCTAAAAGGGAACACTCCCTTGAGCTGCCTCAAGAAACCAGTTTTAATATATGGCTCATAATGTTGCCGGTCAATCTTCTGCCTCATGTTCCATGGTTCTTCGATGTTAGGCATGCTGGTTGCTCGTGAGATAGATTCTGGTGTAAGTGTGAAAGTGACACCAACCAAAGTAATTTGATCACCATGTAAATGTAGTACAAACAAGCAGGTCAACTAATGATGAACTTGAACAGTAGCAACCTTCTCAAAAAATTCATAACATGACTGAAACTGGAAACACGAGACGGCAAGAAGGCAGGCCTGCAATTCTGTAAGGGTGGTCGGTTCTTCTCTAACATTTCTGCCACCTTTATGAGGCCTCCGGGGTGCATGTCCTTCTATGGGTGAGTCACTTTGGGTATCCACTTCATAATCGAATGAATGAACAGATGACATCACTGCTGCTATACGAACTGCCTTGGAGAAATAGATGCTCGTGTATAAAATTGTGTCAGACTACTCTTTTGTGATGCGGTTTAATTCTTCCACCAAGGGGAAAAAGTGCAACAAGGGATTGCTAGGAAGGGGGGAAATAGTAAGGGATTAGGAACTATTGGGACAAAGTTTGTTAGGGAAATGTAGGAGGGTTTGAGGGTTTTGATGTATAGGGTTAGGAATTGTTGT
Organism: Pinus taeda; assembly: GCA_000404065.3. Classification (NCBI taxonomy): domain Eukaryota; kingdom Viridiplantae; phylum Streptophyta; class Pinopsida; order Pinales; family Pinaceae; genus Pinus; species Pinus taeda. The sequence continues at coordinate 28,607 of APFE030804044.1, forward strand.
GTAGGGTTTGAGGTGTTGGATTGGAGAATTATGGAAAGAGAATTTAGGAGGAGGAATTAATGAACTTAGGGGGGGGGTAGGGAATTAGGAAATGATGAAAGCAATGGAGAAATGGGATGGAGGAGTGAATTTGGTAGCAAAACAATGATTTTGAAACCCTAACAGCAAGTTTCCTTGAGGTACTTTAGAGGTAGGGTTTGATATTTTGTTTCAACCATTACCATCCATAAACCACCATAGCTTATCACAAAATTGGATGAAACACTAAAATGAAGGCTATACCTGGCAAATCCGTGCAAGTTATTGGCAATTTGGAGAAATTTTGAGTAGTTTCGGGCCTTTAAGTGTATGCGCCATGCCGCATACCCAATGCGTAGCACCGTCCCAATGCGCCGCGCCCGAGTGATTTTGCACTGTGCGTTCGCTCCTAGTGCATCGCGCCTCCCTAGTGCGCCGCACCACCTGCTCTATGTGCCGCGTTGGCCTACTGTCTTCCAATTTTGCCCAATTTGTGCACTTGCTCAACAAATTTGCTTTGAATTGCTTCTCTTTGATCTTGGCATGCAAATGAATGTTCAAAATGGAAAATATCTCATATAGCCATGGATTTTGATTTTTCATTTGTCAAACCCATTTTTGTAATGTTTAAACTTTGGCACTTTTCACCTTTTAATTGAACCTCTGTTTCTTGGTTGTTTCCTTTGATTTTTTGAAAGGAATAATGAAACTCTTGGCAATTTTTTGCAGGGATAGCTGACATGGAATTTGGCAAAAGATGACCAGGGCTGCACTGAAGAACTGTAGAACTTGAAAAACTTTGAAAAATTACATATTTATTACAAAAACAATTTTAACGATTTATTCTTCAAAACAGAGTTTTGAAGAAGAATCATTCTCAGCATTATTGGTGATGAAAATTATGGAATGAACACTTATTAAGAACATCCTCATGACCTGATGGTGATTATTGAACACTTTCAAGAATTTATTAACAGAACCCGAGACCTACTTGACACTAAAACCCTAAAGAAAACTTTTGCAACTTTGATTGAAAAGAAAACTGTATATGCCTTCAATGAACAGACATCAACTAGCAGGTACATGACATGAGGGAAGTATGGAGACAAGACCCTTCCATCAGAGGATCGATGCTCCTAAATGGAATGCAAGTGATCGAGCAGAATGGGATGCCTAAAATGAAATGCAACAAAAGAGGTTTTGATCTCTAACGGTGGGCTGAACATACCGACTCTAACACATTCCTCTCACATTAGTTCCAATTACAAGTATATTAACAACAAGGGCTTCTACTTCAGCAGTGACTAATGCAAAGACATAGTCTACATATACATCGAGAGAATTAATCAAAGATATGGAAGACATGTTAGGCCCATATACTACTAGCATAACCCCTTATTGTTATTAGTACAACCCCCTTATTATATTGATGTACCCACGTAGTGCCCATATTGTTACTATTGTGCCCCATAGAAGCCCACTATCGTTATTATTGTGCCCTTATATTATTATTGTTATGTAGGCTCTAATTATATTATGACCCCTTAGACTCATATATATAGAAAGGAGGTCTTTTCATTTGTATCATCAAATAATTGTTCATTTATGTAATGTAAAGGAGGTCGCCCCCTCAAAGAGGCTGAATTCTAAGGCATTGATCTATCTTTACTTGAGCTGGTTTCATAACATTTGGTATCAGAGCTTTGGATTCTAGGGTTTCGCTGCTCCAAACAGGTCATCATGGAATTTTCGCTATAACTTTTTTTCTGGGATGTTTCAGAAGCGAAAAAGAAAACCCATTTGAGAAGAAATCACGTTGAATCTTGGAACTGAATTTTAGAACTTTTTGCAATACATTTGTTGAGATATGAGCTGAGGAAGTTCATCTGTTTGCAAACTCCTGAATTACATTCCAAACAGGTGACCTAGGGAAAATCATCACAACTTTCTCTCTGAGCATCAGATTGAACTTTTGTAAGAAGGTACAGAAAGAGGACGGAATTTAGTTTCTTCTATATATTTTTCAGAGCCAAAGGTCGAAATAGTGACGCGCGGCACTTCATACAATTTCGCACTTCTGGAAAGGGCTATAATTATGTCATCTTGGGAGATTGTGCATAACTCTTTCTTGGAGAATCCAATTTGGATTAGACTGGTGGCATTGGAAAGAGGACGCAAAGGGCTACTAAAGGTCACAATTTCAGAACTTAAAGATCCAAAACAGAGTTACAATCATTTCAAGATCGAGCTCCTAAAATCAAGAAAAACCAAGATGAGGAAGTTTGATGGCAAGGATCCGGTAAATTGGATACTTCAGATGGAGCAATATTTTGATCTACATGGTGTACCACTGTTACAAATGGTATATATTGCATCTTCATATTTAGAACCGGATCAATTTTTATGGTATAAAGGGCTTTGTTCTCGTAAACAACTTGTTACGTGGTCAATTCTCATGGAAGAAATGATAGCACATTATGAGGATACAAAGAGCAACACCTTCTTTAGAGCAACACCACAACAATTGGAAAGAGTAAAATGGATTTGTGACATAATGGAAAGTAACATTATGGCAACAATGAAGTCTACCCCTCACAACTATAAAGATGGAAGTGTTGTTTCTCCTAGCCTTCCACAACCTACAAGGGTTACCCCACAACAATTGGAAGAAAAATGAGAAAAAGGGCTTTGTTACAATTGTGATAACAAATGCACTAAAGGTCATAAGTGTGCTGAGAAAAAATTATTTTACATAGAATATGAAGAGGAGGAAGAAAAGGATCAAGAAACATCAAAAGAAGAGGATATACACCAGACCCAACCCCAGAGAAAGAAGAAATGAATCAGACCATATCTTGTAAAGCATTGGTAAGAATTACCACTCCTCAAACTCTCAAGATAGAAGGACATATCAAGAAGAAAAAGGTGCAAGAAGTGAAAGATCACATCGAAAAAGAAGAAATGAATCCAACCATATCTTGTAATTCATTGGTCAAAAGTACCACTTCTCAAACTATCAAGATAGAAGGGAATATCAAGAAGAAAAATGTTCAAGAAGTGAAAGATCACATCGAGCATCAAGAAATGAATCCAACCATATCTTGTAAAGGATTGGAAGAAATTTCCACTCCTCAAACTCTAAAGATAGAAGGACATATCAAGAAGAAAAAGGTTCAAGTAGTGAAAGATCACATCGAGCATCAACAACAAGTTCTCCAACTTTTAAAGGATAACGCCACTTTGGTGCAAAATCAAATGAAACAATAGGTAGATCAACATTGTAGTGAAAACTGTTTTGATGTAGGTGATTGGGTATTTTTACTACATCTCAAGCAAGCTATTTATGAGAAGTAAATGTTAGCAATACTACATGCACTTAAAAAATGGAGACCTTACCGAATGGGAAGACAATTCAAGGTAAAAATGGATCATGATAGTCTTAAACACTTTTTAGAACAACTATTATCTTTAGAAGAACAGAAAAAATGTTTCACAAATATGTTGGGTTATGACTTTGACATCATCTATAGAAAATGGAAGAAAAATTTTGTTGGAGATGCACTCTCAAGAAAGGATGAGGATGTGGAAGAATTGTTTGGTGCTATTTCTATGATCCAACCAGATTTGATAAAAAAAGCAAGGGATGAATGGAAGAAGGACGAAGAAGTATGGCCACTTATTTAAAAGTTGCAAAAGATCCCAATTCAAACAATATTGCCAGAAATTGAAGAGGAAGGAAAAATCATATTGGAACCTGGATCAGTCACAAAAACAAGAACCTGACAACGATGAAATCAATCAATTTCATAGTATCTCATCAAGTGGAAGAACTTACCCGCTAAAGATTCCACATGGGAGGACAAGAATTTTATACAAAAGCATCAAGAAATACTCAAGCATTGAGGAAAACACTTTTTGAAGGAGAGGGGCATGTTAGGCCCCTATACTACTAGCGTAACCCCTTATTGTTATTAGTACAACCCCCTTATTATATTGATGTACCCCATGAAGTGCCCATATTGTACTTTGTGCGCCATAGAAGCCCACATTTAATTATTGTGCCCTTAATTATATTGTTATGTCGGCCTCTGATTATATTATGACCCCTTAGACTCCTATATATAGAAAGGAGGTATTTTCATTTGTATCATCCAAGAATTGTTCATTTATGTAATGTAAAGGAGGTTTCCCCCTCGAAGAGGCTAAATTCTAAGGCGTTGATCTATCTTTTCTATATTTTCTTGAGCTGGTTCATAACAACTTGTCTATCAGAGGCCAAGAGATTGAAAAGTTAAAAGCTCAACTTAAAAACATCCAAGAGAAGAAATTAAAAATAGATAATGTGTATGTATCAGAGCTTCAAAACACTCACAAATTAAGTCCTAGAAATGAACTTTTAGAGAATGGATCTTCCATGACATAGACAGTTGCACACGCAATGGAGAACATTTTGGTAGGAATTAATGAAGCTATAATTGAAATTTGGCCTTCCATTGAAATTACTTTCGAGCAGGAGGAATTGGTACAGAAACCAAAAGAGGTCATCAAAGAGATAAAATAAAAATTGGGTTAGAGATGAGGTGTATCTACTACCTTAATAAGAATTCTAAATCTAAAGACAAAAGAAGAACTGAAAGAATATGTGATTGCAGGCAAAACTGAGACAATTATTGAGGTAAGAAGAGTTATTAGAAAAAGGAATTTAATGTTACATTTATATAATAAATTTCATAATTCGGAGTATAGCATTCAAAAATTCCAGAAGAAGTTCCACATACGGCACCAAAAGGGGCTTCCAGGTTTAAAGGGAATTGGAGATAAATTAGTTCAATTAAACGATTATCAACAGAAGTTACATTCCATAACAAGAGATAAATCAAAATTTCCCACCATAAAGGGAATCATTACAAGGAAAGAATTTAGGGAAGGTTTGAAGTTTGACTTACTTATCAAACATGAAATAAAACATTTGTTTGTAATTGAGCTCGTTTTCTAGAAATATACCAAGGTGGATGAAACCTATAGAAATTTAATCAAGTTCTCCACCCTAGATGAAGATAGATGGGATAAATTATGTCAAATTATTGAGTAAATAGGTATTCATCTTCAGCAGCAAAGCAATAGTTTTTTCAGGCTGAGTCACATCAAAATCCTCAAATTCAATGTCAGAAAGGCTCAACAGTTTTAGTTTTCCTATATTCCTATACTATTTTTGTAAACAGTTTTTTAGGATATTTTGTAGAAACATATTGATATTTTAAATCAAGATATTTTGATGCATTGTATAAATACTTCATATATTGAAGTAGAGAGGGTTGGAACTCATATGAAGAAAGTAGATCCTTGATCTAAATTTGTGCATGTAATGAAGTGATCATTTCCATTAATATAGAAAGTTAGTTCCAGGATTCTTGTGTCACGCAATTGGTGAAGTTTCTTCTCTTGTAAACTTGTTATTTTCCCATTTTTTTATATGTTCCTATATCTCTATTGTTTATAGAAGATTAAGGGCTGAATTTCTTTGAATACACTTCGATTCGGCTTATAAACAATATTTATGTTTTCACTCTAATATTAAGTATATAGTTCAGCATAGCATGCTCTATATTTAATTGAATCTAAATATTTTCATCCCATTCACCCCACAAATGATCTAAGGATCCAAAATCCTACCTACCTTGCCCTGTGACATCTATTCTAAAATTACTGTATTTGATCACCCTAAGACTTATGACTCCATTTACCAATGAATTGTCCTTGCAGTTTCAACCAAATCTTTGAAAAAACCAAACCCATAACTCAATAACTAGCCTAATATCTCAAAAAAACAAATATAAATCATATAGAGATGTCCATCTCTGAAGTTGGGAGGGCTAGATCCCAGCTTCCAAAGTGGTTTTGTGGTTACCTCTAGCTTCCTCTAGCACCCTTGGAAAATTACAGACTAATAATACCTCCCAAAACTACGTAGTATGTCCTCTCAGTGGTCATCCCTTGATATTTTCCCACAGGCTCCCAGAACTGTGCAATCTTGTCCCTCAGTCCTCCCTGAACTATGCACTATGCAATCTCAAATCTCAAGCTTTTCCCTTGGCTGATTGAACTACATATTATGCAGTCACTGAGCCCTCTCTCCCAACTTGTCACCTAGTTCCAGCTACATTAATGGATCAAAATGCACTATCTTAGACTAGGGTGGTTTCATACTGATGTCATATCATCATGAGTGCATTATAGATGTAGGTAGTTTATCACACCATGTCAATATGATGAAGAAGGAGATGAACGAAGAAATATTGCTAAAGAGACACTTGTAGCTGAATACACAAGATAATAAGTCAAGAGAAGGAAAAGGGACATCAGTTTGTGATTACAACTCAATACTTAAGATCATTGAAGATTCCTTATCACCAAGTCATAAATAAGTGAGAAAAATAAGAAGACACTTAGCACTCAGTATCAAAAGTGGATTTACATTTCCACATTATGATGGAGTCCATGTTAGTAGTACCATGTCATGTCGTATCATGACTCATCAAATTCCACACCTTGTGACCAATGATGTAACATATGTTTTAAAATGTATTCTAAAGTGGAATTCCAAAGGACACACATGGAATATAAAGAGTCATGTAAGTTGAAAAGTCATAGGAAGTCAAAAAGTCACGAGGGTAGTCAAAGAGTCACAAGGAAGAGGAAGCATAATTATTGTGAAGGTAAATCCCTCTTGCAAACAAAAGCGATCTCTCTAGCCCAATGCGTGGGTCTACCAAAAAAATAAACAAATTAATGAAAAAAATTCCTATCTTATGTTGAAAAATGCAAAAAGAAGGAGAGAAACCTACCTCGCTTGGATGCTAAGCACTCAACCTTTGATGATGATCTCGATCTCCTAGCTTCCAGGCTCGCTCCTCACTATTCCTTGCATTTGAATACCTACAAGAGAGACCAAAAGACAACAAGAGATACAAGAGCATTCATAGTATATATCAACCATAAAATACTTAACAGATTAAGGAGAATCAAGCTAAATGAATAAATATTTATACATTTATGGAAAGTGAACACCAAATGTATATATTAATGAATCAAAAAGGGAAGCATACAACAAGTGCCTTCATGTTGGAGACCTCCTTTGTAATGGAATTCAAAGTCCAAGCCAAGACTCTTCAAGCACTCCTTCTCCTAGTTATATGGGAAGCATTCAGTCATAATCTCAACATAGAAATGCAGGAAATCAATGACCAACCATATGGGGATGGACGGGACTTGATTTATAGGAAGAGAGAGGGAGCTATAGATCCACAAAAGTGGGAGGAAGGTCCACATCTAAAGGGGAATCCCCTTAAAGGCAGGATCAAGAGCTCCAAATGGGAGAGCTTGACCATATCTCTACCCAACAACATCCAACTCATTGTTTCTTGAAGTTTCTAGGATACGAAGCTTCTCCTCCATTTTGGGAAAACCTGCCAAAAGAGGTTCAACATAGGTTTTGATATCAAAACCCACTTTGTTAGCTCTAGGTAAACAAGCTGCAACCTTCCACTAGCACAGCCCAACAGTAGTGCAACTAGTCCTAAAAACTAGGGTTTCGGGCAAATTTCTCTAGAATTCTCTCAAGACATCTCTTCTTATATTCTTTAGGGATGTTTCTATATGTATTTCATGGTGAGTATACTTGACAACTTTCGTCACTTTCCGAGACTTGCGACATTGACGACACAAAGTGCAATAGTTAGGATATGAGACTATGAGTGTGATAAAATACTATGTAACAGATGCCCCCTAAAGCATGAAGGTTGAACAGGGAGTGATGGCTGAAATTATTTAGAAGTCAAGGTAAGGATCCGAAAAAATATCATCAAGAGACCTACAAATAAAGCATAATACAATATACATATCTCACATATTTGATACAAATATGCCTAATGATAGATCTTCGAATAGGAATCTAACAATACATGGATCCATGGCATGGGTGCAGCCATCCGACTAGAAAGGACCATGTGTATGGACCCACAACATGGATGTAGGCATCCGACTAGGGATCATATGTATGGATCGATAACATGGACGTAGCCATCCGACTAGAAAGGATCATATGTATACAATCATGAATACTCAATAACTCCTTGAAACTTGGATTTTAATAGATGAGATCCAAGGTCTTCATCTCTATATTAACCAAAGTACCAATCTAACCATGCGAATAAACATGTTGAAGTTGAACATGGTAGAAACCACCTGATTACCGGTCAATAATGTAAATCGTTAACAAGCATGAGAGAAACCACCAATAATTATGATGGAATTCAGGGTACACCAACACACTCTACATGTGTGAATAGGTGAGCCTAAGTCAAACACTTTTAGAATAATTCTATCAAAGGCCAATGGTATAAGCTTGTAATTGAAAATAAAAACTTTCCATGAGGCATGCAAGCTCCAAGGTGTTGAAAGGGCGTTTCTAAATCAACTTCCTAGATAATCAGCTGAATTCAAAAGGAAGTGATTTATTGAAGGAGGGTCATAATGTTTCCCACATCATCAACACAAAACATAGGATATCTCAAAATGATAGGAATGATTCAAGATTGTTACAGAACCTTTACACAAGGTATAAGTTGTAAAACTATAGATGGGACTTCTCTTGAACATATTAGTGACACAACTCTTGCTTTTGGTAGCATTCGACTCATCATAGGATCAGAGGTCATGATGATGAGGAAGTATAATTATATGAGGGAAAAAATGGATTTCCCAAATCTAGGAAAGTAAGTGATGCAGTGAGGATAACCCAAACTTGACACGAATAATTGATAAGTGTTAGGTTCAAGAGAAACATGCTTCTTTTACACAAAAAATACGAGAGATGTTTTCTTTCATTCCCCCCCACTATTTCTAGTGATTACCCCATTATTTTTTATCGCAAGCTTAAAGGGGATAGCATATGCTTTCCATATAAGTTCATCATTTAGATGAATCCATCCTAGTAAGTTTAACTAGTCCTAGGAAGGAGAAACTCGGTCTCGTCACAGTGACAAGTCCTATGTCGTTTAAGTTTTACAAGTTCGACAGAGGGGTAACTCAACATCTTTTTATCTCTATAGAGTTTGAAAAATAGGTGAAAAAGAAAACTCCAAAGGTCCATTTTCATAGATAGTCTCTCGAATATGAAAAGGTAGAAAAAATGATCAAGAGAACCTCTTAGCCATGTTGGACTAACGTATTCATTTTTCATAGCTAGTATATCTTAGTCTAGAAAAGGGTTAAACTTATACTTAGTAGATGTCATTTCATTTAACTTAATAAGTTCTAAATGACAAGTACTTGACAATATTTTCATATTTCAAGAGTCAGCAAGGTGCTGAAAGATGACTCCTAGAGGAACAAGTGGTATAAAAGGATAGACACTAGTTCTGGTTATGATGGAACTGCTCGAAACATTTAAAGGTCAAGAGGCTGGCTAACAAGACCAGTCATCATAGATTTTCCTCAGGAAAAGGTAAAAAAACCAAGTGAAAGCATATGATCGACCAAAGAGATGGTGATGATGGAATGAAAAAACCAAGCCCTTAAAGGTAAAAATAGGTTGATAAAAATGGCATTCATGAGAGGTAAGATGAAAATGGTTGGTCGAGAATGGACTCACGAGACTCACTTTTAGAGAGAGTGGGGTTGACCAAAGATGACTTTTGATCAATCACTTGATCAATTGGCAGAGGATCGGGGGAAAGCTTTCAATAACCATTTGAAAAATGAGGTTGTCAAGCTCTAAGGTTTTTCGACTCTTTGGCAGCCTCATACATAAGATGACAAAGGTGAATGGGGTGATTACCTTCACACAACTTATAGGGAAATTTGACTTTTTCATTTTTTCCTATGGGTTTTACTAAAACTAGTTGACAGTTTATCACCATCATGACCTCTAGAGGCTGATGACAAAGGTCGATTTGAACAATTTGACAACACTTCTCAAACCTTGGGAATACCAGGACAATATTTAAGAAGGCGGTCACCCTTACAAACCATGAAAGGGAATTTCACTTTTTGGGGCTGATTGGAAGACTTTTCGATATTAGCTACATATGTAGCAATGCATATTTGGTTGGTCCTCTTCTTATCCTTCTTCTTCTTAATATTACTTTTCCTCTTCTTATTATCCACCCGGTTACTAGCTTGCAATCTTTCACCAGATGAAGAGGAATAAGAGGAAGAAGATCCAAAAGGGGAAGAAGGCAAAGATTCAACTTTAGGTTGAACCAAAGGCTCATATTTTTCAGGTGGAGGAGTGCCTGGTTAAAGAGAAGTTTGGACATTCAGAACCAAAGGGGTCAAAAGTAACCAAACTAGAAAACCAATGGTAAGCCCAACAAATGACAACAATTCAATATAGGGAGCACCAACATATCCAAAAGGAAGAAAAGGACCATGATTCCCATCATAGGGGTTTCCTTGGTTGAAGGACTCAGGAAATTTTTCCATTAGTCTCAACCTAAGATCAACTAAGGAGTATTTCCACAGGAAGGATGTTGTTCTGTGGTGAATTAATTCATTTTATAAATTAACAAAACAAAATAAAAGGGGTAAAACTAGGCAAGGGGGTTTAGCAAGTATCCATGAACTTCAATATACACCTTGGTAGAACCAAGGACTTAATGTACCACGACCAATCTCCCTGAATTTTGTGTTTAGTGTATCACATCTACAAGGCGGTTGACTCGGTTCCCTGTGGCTAAAGGATAACAACCTAGTGGGGTTTCCCAATATATACATGACGATACGGGGAGCACAAGTTCGTATTAGCATTGTCTGATGCATAACTGTTTGATGAGAGCATTCCCATATACTTTACATATGTTGAGCACCTTTCATATACCCAAAAATACGAGAGAACGGTATTATATACTTCTGTACGTGGAATAGGATATCGTCCCCGGGGTTTAATGTTGGCAGATAATGACAGTTGTTAAGTTTATAGATGTTTGAACACGTCTCTAGCCTAGACCTCTAAATGTTTGTGTTAAGTTCCAAATGCTCCTTAGGCTAATTTAGTAAATTTTAACATTTATCTTGAGTTATGTTTCAATTTTGGGCTTAAAACAATCTCACCTAAATGCCTAAGTTGCAACTATATGAGAAATTAAACTTTCCATTTCGATGAAAGCTAGACTAATCAAGAGAATAAATTCCAATCAATAATGAATCAAATTAAATGCATCAAACAACATGGCTTCCACTAAATTTCACTTTCTCTTTCCAAATGCAATGCCAAAAAGTACAAATGATTTTCACTTTTCACTATCCTAAATGCAACTTTTCAAAAGGAAAATGATTTTCACTTTTACTAAGGTGCACTTATATGGCAGATGTTTTGCTTTCATTTTTGAATGATCTAATGCAACTAAAGCATCAACTAAATAAAAATGAAGATTCGATTCAAATTGTCTAATGAAACTAATGCATCAACCAAAGAAACACCAAATCCAATTCAAAAACACCTAAATGATTTTTTTTTTACTTTTTTTCCTTTTGAACAAATAAACGATGCACTCTTTTCATCTTGAAAATCAAACAATTTAATCTATGCTTGATTAAAAATAGAAATGATTTCCAAATGCAAAATGACCTAATGCAATTGAAAATAAACTTTTTGAAAGACAAGATAAAACAAATGTAAATTGATGTTTTCAATGAATTCCACACAAAACAAGACTCAATCAATTAGCAAACCAGTATCTTGGCAACACAACAAGTACAAAGGGATAACTAATTGACCTAAAAACCATAGAATTCAATCAAATTTTCACTTTAAGCACTTCAAAGCCAAAGAGATATTTTTCTAATTGACCAAGACAACCAGAAAAAATACTAGAAAATCCAAACATAGAGGTCAGGGAAAGACCTCAGAGACCAAAATACACTAGAGTCTAGGATAGGAACCCTAATTTTTCTACATTCTCTGATATCAATCTTCCTGTCATAACCAAAATCATGCTGAAAGGGGGTTCATCGTGACTGTTTTAAAGAAAAGTGTGTGTATGTTCAGGTTAAAAAAATTCTAGGTGTGAAAGATGAGAAAAAAAAAAGTTCAACAAACAATCCAGACCTAGCACTCTAAAGCAGTCATAATTCAATGTGCAAACCTATATAGGCTCAAACTAATGGATAATTAAATGATCAGTTAAACTGATCAGAAGACCAAATCGAAAAAAGAGATTGAAGAGGCTATAGCTTCCCCAACGGAGTCTTCATTTTTTTGTGAAGATAAATCCGTTTAGCGAACATAATTGATCTCTCTAGCCCAATGAGTAGGTCTAGCAACAAACCAGACAAACTAATCCAGACATTCCTAGCTTATGTTGAAAATTGTAGAGAGAAGGAGAGAAACATAGCTCGCTCTGATCCTAAGAGTTCAACCTTTGATTATGATCTCAATCCCCTAGCTTCCAAGCTCACTCCTCGCTATTCCTTGCATCTGAATACCTTCAAGAGAGATCAAAAGATAACAAGCGATACAAGAGAATTCATAGTAAATATCAAACATAAACTACTTGAGAGATCGTGGAGCATCAAGCTAAATGAATAAATATTCAGACATTTATGGGAAGTGAACACCATATGTATATATTAATGAATAAAAAAGGGAAGCATGCAACCATTGCCTTGATGTTGGAGACCTCCCACTAGTACAAAATGATTGATTAGTTACTAAAAAAAAAGTAAAATTTGCATATAAACGACCATTTTTCAATGAGTGACCAATAGTAGCTAATTTACAATATTTTATAACACGACCAACATTTAGTCATTTTTAGCTTAGTCATTAATTGGTTTCCTCTATCATCAAGTAGTATATTTAGTCATAAATTTGTTCATTATTTTTGATTGGTTTATTCATCAATTGTCGTAATTAATGACCAAATATACAACAAAATATATTACTATATGAATCCTTTAGAAAACCAATTAATGACCAAAGAAATATGACCAAAATGTTGGTCGTGTTATAAGATACTGTAAATTAGATACTAATAGTCATATATATATGCAAATTTTAGTCATCATTTGAAACTAATTAATGGGCATATAAATATGACTAAATTTTAGTCGTGTTATAAGATACTGTAAATTAGCTACTAATAATCGTATATATGCAAAATTTAGTCATCATTTTAATTAAAAATCTTATCATTTTCAGTAGTCATTTATCTTTTTTTGGTATTTCCATAGTCAACATATAAATGATTGATTTAGTAGTTTCTATTCATTTCATTTATTTTCAGTCATAATCATTATAAACAACTAATTTAGTCATATATTCATTGTATTCGTGGTCATCATTAATTCTAATTTAGTAGTATTAGATTCATTTTATGTGTTCATTATTAATCAACATAAATTAATTAGTATGATTTTGTGACTAAATTTTTAAAAAATTTCATACAAGCCACATGTTTATCTAATATTATAATGCAAAGTTACATATGTTAATTACAAGACTAAATAATATCAAGTGCAAATAAAAATCATTTCAACCATATAAATTTTATTATATAAAATATCGAGTATTGCGATATGAGTTTCCAGCTTAATATTGGTTGGACTATAATTTACACACGAAATATTGTTTCATTATTTCAAAACATTATCACTATGTTGCCAAAGCATTGCAATTGAATTTACCAACATTGAAGGCTTGACCATCAGTCTCTATGAGTGTGTCTCATGCAAGATATTGGCTCTAAGGGTATCACTACACAAATTCTCTTCTCTCTCTCATTTTGAATTTGTCCCTCCAGTGTTATTGTTCTCCTCTTTCTTCAATTTTTGCTTCTTACCATCAATATTGAGTTTCTCTTCTGAAAATGCAAGAAGATACAATGCAGAGTATAAGACCTGAAATAAGATGAATACTTGAATATAAAATAAAGTAAACTATTAAATATTTATACGACATATACCTCAAAATTCGATAGTGGCCACCATGTGACAAGATGACTTGTATAAAAAAAGCAAATAAAACTTCACCATAGAAAATAACACCTTAGGAACTTAGTATTCAACATTCAAAAAAACCTTAGGCACAATCCTACAAACTAAGTTACATCTTAAAAATATCAAGCAATAGATAACTTGTGAAAACAAATAGAAAAAAAAAAGATCAGTGTAAAAAATATCCTTATTTCTTGTTCTAGAAGAGTCATGTTCCTTAAATATGGATATTCTTTTTCCCACAATGCAAGTTCCTCTCTATTATGACCTATGTTTTTAGGATCATGAGATTGGTCCATCATATTGGATTGTGGAGATAATATGATACAACTTTCCAAGATGAGTACCTCACCTTGTTGAATGAAGGAGCTAGCTGTGAGTAGTGTCAAACCCTTAGGGAAGCAGAACACTAAGGCCTAATAAAATATATAACCACTTGTCCACTAAAAGAAAAAATTTTAATCCAACAATGGCCTCTTGGCATCCATTTCATTGGATGGATATCACACTCTGAGAGATGATTGAAATATGATTGTCTAATACAATGAGAAATGTGTTAGCGCTCAAATCTACCTTAAGTTGAAATAAGGTAAACTCAAGGCTACATCAAACCACGCTTAGCCTCGTAGCTAGCCCTACGATGATAGGAGAGGGCTCTCTCCGGGTCAATCTCGACAAAAGGTAATCGCTGAGGCTTGAGATGACTAAATAGGTAATTAATTTTAGGCTACGTATGAAGTACAAGGAGTTTGAAATTGATTTTTGGGGGTTTTTGTTGAATCTAAGGGAAAGGCAATTTTGGGTGCGGGAATGAGACACAGTTTTTGCAGAGGTCTACTTGGGGCAAGGTAGGCGATTGTATTGATGCTTTTAAAGAGAATGAATGGCTAGATCTTACTGGTGAGAAGTTAAGGAGAGCAAGAAGCTTTCAAGGATTCTCCATAAACAGATGAAAACATGGAAAATCAAACAAACTTAAAGGCAGAGCATAACAAATTATGGATTCTACCTTAACACTTCATTTGTTCAATTGCAGAAGATGAGAGAAGGAAAATGATACACATAAACAACTTACAAATACTGAAAGAAGCACACCATCAACACATAAAGCCACATGCATCCCAAACAGTGTTGCAAAACCCTGGTCTTTCCTTTGCCAAAAATGCAAAAGTGAATGTACAATAGAATGTCCTGCTTTTCCCAAGAGTCCAACCCAGAAAATGACTTAGAAAATACATAATATAGGAAATCCAACCCATTCCCATGCCTCTAGGGTCGAGCTCATCATCCTAGGAGTTGTTTCAACCAATTCTAAACAAAGCACTACAATCTAGGTAGTCAAAACAACTTGCCTCTATAAGGTAGGAAACCAATTCATTCATTAAATTTTCACTCTTTGGTGAATGAATCTTCTAGAACATGTAACTAAGTGTCAAAATTACATAATTTTCAATCAATTACATCAAGAGAAGTCAAAAATTACATCACAAATCAAAACTAGTCAAACTGGCTAAATTTCTAAGCTGAAAGATGAAAAATTGGCCAAAAATCTCTATGCGCCGCGCGGGTGAGCTCTATGCGTTGTGTGCCTTTTAGCCTGCTTTTGGGGAACTTCTTGACATCCAAATCAATCTCACAATAGCTGGTTGGAAATCTTTGGATGTCGTCTATCCTGACAAAGTGGAATTTCTCAATTTGGAGCTCATTTGCCCCCTCAAAATGTCATTCTCCCAAAAGTACTTCCTGCTGGTGCAAAAGGTGGCAGAAAGGTGATTTTCATGGTGTTTTTGGCCCTTTTGATCATCCAGAACTTGATGAAATTCTTTGGGAATAGATTTGCATGCATAACTTACCATGACAAACCCAAAAATATAAATTTTTCCTTCAGCAAGTGTCCCCATCAAAAGCGAGCGGGTCGACGCGCTACACGTTGAGCCAAAAAACCTGTTTTTAGGACAAAATTTTCAAAATGATAAAAATTTCTCCGAATTTGCTCAAATTCAGAGTGAAGACCCTCCATCCTGTATTGTGCCCCACCAATGAAGCCTCAGCCAAAATCTGTAGTGGATCAGGCTTTTTCTGCCATTTTAGTGCTTTGCTCAACCGCCTCTTTAGAATCTTCATTTTTGCTTTGCAGACATGCATACAAGCCCAATAATGATTTTTCATATGGCCAAGCATGTCTTTGTCTCTGTTTGCCTTTGCCAATAATTCCTCCAGATGAGTGTTAACACAGATGAGCATAGACTCTCGATCAATCGATGTCTTATCACCGGGTCTCTTTCGGGCCAATTCTCGATCCTCATGGATTTGCCGCAGCTCATAAAGTGTATGTTCATCCTCTAGCTGTTTGTTACGCTGCTCCAGGTAGTTTATCACCCACTTAGCCATCTGCAATTTCTTTCACAGCGATTCATTCTCAGCCTTTTGCTCCTGAATGATGTCCCTTAGCTCCGAGCTAGGAGAGCTCACATCAACATCAATGATAGTGAAATATGTGTCCCGGCCTCCTGAAGGACCCTCATAATGCATAGGCCTCTTTCCCCTGTCCTGGATCTGTACCTGTGATGAAGAAGAAGGCGAGACCCCTTCCACATCATGTGGAGATAATACTCGCGCTACTGATGGAGTCAACGAGACCCCTTCCACCACGGGTGAAGATAGTACTCGTCGTGTAGATGCAAATAAGGCTCTATGGCCTTGATGGTATGTCACATACAATGGAACACATAGATGCTCAGTCCCAGGAATTTCAGGTTGGTGTGAAGGATCTCCCTCATCATGAACTATCTCGGGAAGTGGCTGTGGCGCTGTGAAGAAGTCATGGGAGATGAAATCCTCCCTGGTAATGCCCTGCTGTGTCAACTGATGTATCACTATGATCTTGATCAGTGCGTAATGATATATACTTATATGTTGTTGTGTTGGGGTCTTCCTTTGTACTAAAGCCACCATCCTCTCTATGTTGCGACACATGAAATACGTAATGTTCATCATACGTACCCTCGTGAAATGCATCAACAAACAGACATGGTACGCATAGAGACGCGAGAATCTGCCCTCGCAACTGAAATACCAAATGATGAGTTTCATCAATGGTGCAAACTCATCCCTCAGGAATCTGAAAGGAAAAAATGTGCTCAGGTGTCTCATATACCCAGATTTGATGTATGGCTCATAGTAGAATTTGTCTAACTACTGGCGTTTGTTCCATTCCTCTCCTACATTTGGTATCCCGGTGGACTGAGTAATAGTCTCTGGTGACAAAGTGAAATTTACTCCGGCGAGGTTTACACGGCCATCATGTAATTGTAGAACAAATAAACGAACTAGTTCACGATGATGCTGGGTTTGTGAGATCATCTCACAGTATTGGAAACATGATCGACGCTGAAAACAATCCATTGCAAGTGGGCAAGCCTGCAATTGAGATAAAGAAGTAGGCTCCTCCCTGACATGCTGACCACCTTTGCCACTTTTATGAAACCTCTGTGGCACATTACCCTCAGCTGTAGAATCACTGTCATACTCCTGCTCATAAACTGAATCCGTCTCTGACATGAATTTGAAAACAAAATGTCTGCAATATGTATGCTGATATATAAACTACTCTAACAATGTTGTGACCAAGGGGAGAAAACAAATGCACAAGGGACTATTAGGAAAGGGAAAATATCAGGGAATTAAGGACTTTGAAATAAAATGTAATTGGGTAAGGAAGGGAAAATGTAAACATGGTTTTGGGATATTAAATAGGATTATGGCGTTTTTTATAGAGGTGGGGGATTAGGATTTCAGGGATTGTAGTGTAGGATTAATGAGGGCATTAATGGGGAAGTATGATGGGTGAATTTGGGAATGAGGAACAAAGGGAAATGGCGAAAAATACAACCTTGGTAACACACTGTTTTCAAGCCCTACAACAATTTTTTATACTGAAAAAGGGAGGTATTTCAAAATTTCATATCCACTGCAATCATTCACGAACCCATCAAATTCACCATTAAAAACAAAGCAAAGGAAATGGAGGCGAGCCTACCTGACAAGTTTATGTGAAGAGGAGGCAATTTGATGAGTTTTCGAACTAGTTTCGAGCTCCAAACTGTAAGTGTCGCGGGCCTTACCTCGTGTGCCGCGCGCTCCCTATGCGCCGTGCGCTTGTAAATTAACACTGTCGATTTGAGCCGAGTGCACCGCGTGCACCCAATGCGTCACACGCCTTACCCAGTGCGTCGCACGCCTGAAAGTTGAACCAATCTCCACCAAAATGCAAAAATTCAACTTGGAATGAGTTTCTCCACCCTTGGCATGCACAATGATTTGAAAATTCATTGAAACATCTTTATAAAGACTTTAATTTCATTTTTGCTTGGTCCATAACCTACTTTGAAATGTTTTGTCTTTGACACTTTTTCAAGATTAATAGACTTCTGACTTTTTTGTTTCCTCCTTAAATTTGGTTGAAATAATGATTTTCTTTGACAATATTTTACAGGGATAGATGTGATATAATCTGGCAAAGGAGACCAAGGATGCGCCTGGACAATTCAAGAACTGAAATTTTTGAAAATTTATTACAAAAAAAGAAATGTCAACTTATCTTCAAAACAGAGTTTTGAAGAGAAGTCCTTATATATCCGTATAATGATAAAAATCTTTGAGATAACCACCTATCGAGGACCTCCCTCTGGCCTGTTGGCTTTATTAGACTTTGCAAAATCAAATTGACTTAACCCTAGACCTAATGACCGAGAACACTTGTCATGACCTAGAAATTGAAATAGGGCTGCAAATGAGCTTTCAAGACTTGATTTTTATGAATAGACCTGAGCCAGCAGTGCCAAGCACAAGGGGAATGAGTGACACAAACCATTCCGTCAGATTTATGGCATTCCTAATGAAATGCAACTGATCAAAACTGATGAGACACCTAAACATGAAATGCAAAAAAGAGTTTTGATCTCTGATGGAGGGATAACTAGACCAACTCTAACATTGGCTCCAATGGGGATGGTATCTCCCTGGAGATGCCAAGAACAACAGATCTCTATAAGAGCTAGGCAGTGCCTTCATCCATTGGGCTATGGAGTCATTATTTCAACACAAAATTTTGACAATTTGACTAAAAACCGAAGACCACTTTGACCAAAACTGACTCGAAACTAAAAGGACTGATACAACTGACTTGACAAAATTCAAACTAACTAACCTCCATTTTCAAAATTATAGCCTTCACTGTGGGCCCCATACTGAAGATGAGAAATTAGTACAAATGTGCAATAAAACAGAAGTAAAACGATATATACAATGATGATGAAATGAGCAGAAAATACTCAGAAGTGGTATCGCTTTAGGATCCGACCATTGATCGGCCCTCCAGGACACTCATCTCTATTCATTTCTTTGAGAAGAAAAGCGTTTTGGCCACGATACGCTGCAATCTTGTAAGGACCCTTCCATAAGTTTTAAAATTTGTCGTTCTTTCCTTTGTCTTCATGTCGGGCATCCCACCTCAAAACTACCTCATCTAGCTGAAATGTATCTGCTTTTGCATTCCTGTCATAAATCTTTTTTATGCGCTCCTGCAACTTGAAAGTATGTTGAAATACCTCCTCCTGTGTCTGCTGCAAATGAATCATCTGATTAATCCTTCTCTACATAGGATCTTCCTCACTACCGGCTTCCTGAAGCAATTTGACTACCGGGACAGCAAGCGAAGTAGGAAAACCCATGTTTGTCCTGTACACCAACTCGAAAGGAGACATGCCAATAGACTTTTTCTGACTCACCCTATCAGCCCACAGTGCTTTCACTAATTTCTTGTGCCAGCCCTTTTTATTAATTTCCAGCAATTTCTTAATGATATTAACCAAAGATTTATTAGATGACTCTGCCAATCCATTTCCCTGAGGATGGTATGCGGTTGAATGTCCCAAGCTGATATTGTACTTATAGCAAAACTCGACCATTATTTTTGACTTGAATGATGTTTCATTATCTGTGATTAACTTACTTGGACACCCAAAACGTGACAAAATATTGGTTTCAAGAAAAGAGATAATTACCGCATCCCTGGCTTGTCGAGCAGGAATCACTTCAACCCATTTCGTGAAGTAGTCCATGCCTGTCAATATCCATCTATGTTGTCCTGACGATGCCGGATGTATTTCCCCAATGAAATTCAATCCCCACTGGTGAAAAGGTGCACTAATTTCAATTGGTTTGAGAGGCAAAGGTTGTAGTTTCTGCTTCCCTTCGAAAATTTGGCATTCCTGACAATTCTTAACAGCCTTATATACATCTGAAAACAGCGAAGGCCAATAATAACCTGCCCTTAGAATTTTATTTGCTGTGGTTTTCCAAAACAGATGGCCTCCACAGTCTCCTCTATGAAAGTCTTCCACAACTCTTTTGGCTTCCTCCTCTACCAAACAATTCAATAACATTCC
>APFE030804049.1:0-18773 GCA_000404065.3 Pinus taeda
TTTTCATACAATTAACAATCTCATCTACATGAAGAAAATAGTTAGCCACACTTTCATCATTGTACATTCTGAGATTTTCATACTGAATTCTGAGGGTTTGAAGTTTTGCTCGTTTTACCTGATCATCTCCTTCATAACTCAGAACAATCTTGTCCCATATTCCCTTTGCGGATTTATACTGCATTACCTTGACAAATTCTGATTGAGATAGGCATCCTAATAGAGTATTGACCGCCTTTGCATTTGTTTCATATTTCTTTTTCTCAACCAGATCTATAGGAGTTGCTGATGGAAAAGTATACCCTGTATCTGTGATATACCAGACTTCAGTACCAAGAGATTGAAGATAGGCAGTAACTCTTACCTTCCAATATACAAAGTTTGTCCCATCAAAAACTGGTGGCCTAATTGATGCTTCCCTCTCGTAGTTTCTCATGATGAAAGATCTTCCTTCAAGCGATCAAGCTTCTTCAAGAAGGACCTGCTCTGATACCAATTGTTGAAAATAATACTGAGAGGGGGGGGTGAATCAGTATTATCAAATTCTTTTCAATATGTTTTCCCAATTTATACTTTAATTCAATCTTTAGATATTGAACATTAACTTGTATGACAGTACCATATAATAATGAGCATGAACAAGAAAAACAGATAGTCACACCAAAGAACACCAGATATAAGGTGGAAACCCAATGTGGGTGAAAACCACCTGCTGCAATATGTCTCTATCTTATTTCAATTAGAAACTTCTTATACAATGATTTTGTACTGGAGCAGTCCTTTACCAATACGCAGGCTACAACCTGCAGAGAGTTACAACTCTCTCTCATTTTCCAGTCTCTCCTGGAAGGGAGCTACAACCCCCTTAGCTTTTTCTCTCTTTAAGGAACATGTTTCATTAATTTTCAAACTAGATCCATGGACATCAAATAATCATCAAGTACATGCAAATCATCCAATCTCCTTATACAATCAACCAATGAATCACCCAACACTTCAGAATGCTGTAAACAGAAAAGTAATACCAGAAATCTAAACCCAGAATTCTGCTGCAATAGATAAAAGATAGTCAACAAAAGTTTCAAGATAAGTCCGCAACTTCACCAAGAGGGGCTTGCGAATATCCGTAGCTCTTCTGAGTCTAAACTGTGCAGATCTGCACTGGTGGTTCTTCAGCTCTGCGTACTTCTTCTCAGGTCCGCACTCTCACTGTTTGACAAACAACGTACTTCCACACTGTGCCTTTTCTCGCACTGCGTACCTTGCACTTCTCCTTTTGCAGCGCTGCGTACGGCACACACTGCGCCTTTTCTGGTGCTGCATACCTTGCACTAAGCCTTTTTCTGCATTGCGTACCCCCTGCACTGCTCCTTTAGATCGCCTGCAGACTTCTGATTAGGGCCAAATTAACAGTCCTCCAATGTGCCACAATCAGTCAGATCCACAAATCTGCTTATGCGCCCGAGAGGTCACGACTTATCAATAGATTCGCCTTAAGTTTTCTCCTTGATTTAGATCTAGCTTTTAAAATCAATCACCCAAAATTTCAGATCTTAAAATATTCAAATTTCACAAGTATGTGGCCAAAAGATCTCCTTTCCTTTTTATAGGCAAACCATTCACAATACCATGGTCCAAAACCATAGTAACATAATACCATGAACCCAATACCTTGGATCAATATTTGTAGATGCAAAACCACGGACCAAAACCATAGGTCGGGCTAAATACCATGAACCATTCATAAACATTCCCATGTGCACGCGCTTTTCTGCATTGGAGAGAGTGAAACTGGGGTTCGCACCTAATGAACGGAGAACCTGCGTGCATGTCTGCATTCCTTGGTTGGCGTACCTGCGGGTCCGCAGCTTCTTCTAGGATTACCTGCGGGTATCTTAATTTCCATGATTTTGAGTGCCTGAACTGAGATCTGCCACATGAGTGAGTTGCCATCAAGTACAACACCTGTACCATAGAGCCAAACCAGAATCATAATGCCAACAATAAGTGGTTTTTAGTTGCAGGTACTATATCTTATCATGATAGGAAGATGATGGAGGGAAATGAGAAGGAGATCATGCTAGAAGACACCTATGGATCTGAAGATATAAGATGATCATTAGGTGAGATGGCGAAGAAACACCAGAGTATAACAAAAGATAAAAAATCAAGACCACATTGAAGACTCCTTAATTTCAAGCGAGATGAAGGAGGAAGAAGAAGAACATGCACCATCTATCAAGGAGACTCAAATATAGAAGCAACAATAATGGCCTGAAATTGCCATGTTATCATGTAGTCCTTATCATCAATGTCTTCTCATATATTGTCAAAGTGTAATTTCATCATGTGCCACATCATTTAGTGCAATATATCAATTCTATATGCGAAAATGTAATGTAAAGTGGAAGTCCAAGAGTCACCCATGTAATGTTAAAAATCATCTAGGAAGTTGGAATTTCATTGAGAAGTAAAAAAATCAAGAGGGTAGTCAAAGTGTCACAAGGGAGGTGAATGATCACTCCATTTGTTATGTATACACCCTCATCGCTCATGTAAAGGAATTTTCACCTTGGTTCCTTGTACCAGGCATCAGAGAAGAAGATATTTATTTTGAAGGAGCAAGTGGTTTCTCTAAGGATCCACTATTGGGGCTAGTGGCGTTCACTCTCTTGATGTATCTTGGAACTTTTACATAATTCAGAAGCTTGCTGAGACAACACAATTTCATGCGTGTATCGTAAATATTGGGAGATTATTCTTTAAATGTTTTCAATGTATGTTGTTTTCATCTGTAGTAGAGAAACTAAACTATTTCAGTGGCTTTGGTACTTATATTGTTGAAGGTGTGTTGTATGTGTTTTAACAACCATTTCTTCTAAGTGAATTGTTTCTCTAGTTGTCCAAGGATTCATTTATATGTTATGCTCATGTGTCTTTTCTAGATTAGTACTATTACTTGTCTTTAAAAGGCTCAGTTTTCTTTCCCCCTTTCAGTAGAATATCCTTGATACATTCCAGTTGAACAACTACAAGGCATAATCACTTGGTAATTCCAAATTACCTTTGTATGACTATATAATGTTGAACATTGAATCCAAGGCATATATATAAGAATATATGGTAGTCAAGCCTTAGTTCCAAAACGGATCTTGTTGTAGCTATTTCTTACACCAAAGAAAGCGACAAATTCTTTTTTTAGAAATTTCCAATTTCCTTCTTGGGTAAATGGTCAAACATATACATATTTATGTTTTAGAATGACTTAATAATTATTTTTATAATAATTATTTTAATTTTAAAATAATCGTATTTTTTATAAAAATATAATTGTACATTTTTATAAAGAGTATCTATTTAAAGTTAAAAGTTATGTTATAAAAAATTATTTTTGTCAAGCCTAATCACAAAGGCAACATTTATCCAAGTCAAAAAACAAAGCCCATGACCCACCCACACTTAACTTTTAAAACCCCCCAATTTTTCATACCTCTAGATATGTGCAAAGTTAAATCAATGGTTATTGATATATTTCAGACCCCCTAGCCCCTCCAACATTTAACCATGGGGGGATCTGAAAACCATAGTCCGTATTAATTTGAATTTTATAGAATTTGGCAGGAAGGAGATTTCATATGTTTATGAAATAAATTTTATGGATGGGAGGCTAAGTAAAATGTGAATGAGATAGATGAGAATTTTACATTTCATATATTTATGAAATGAGTTTACATATGGGAGGCTAATTAAGAATGATACTAATGTAAACAAGACTGAGGTAAAAAGGAGACTTACAGGTGTGAAATTAGGCTACAGGTGAAAGTAAAATGAGGCTCAGTAAAAAAGAAATTTGGCAAAAGGAATTGAACCAGAGAAAAAAGTCACTTATGTTCATCTATTTTCCTATATGTTGGCACAAATAAATATTTAAAAAAAATGATTTTCAAAAACCTTATTATGCACATAACTTTACCAACCATGGCAAACAACACATGGTTTTGGAAATCCATGCGAAGACAAAACAACAAATAGTTTTGAAAATCCATGAGAAGAAAAAACAAGACATGTATTTAAAATATTTCAAACAAGACATAATTTCAAATAGTGGATGGATTTACGGGATGCAATTATTTCAGGAGATATTTTGAGAATTTCATTTAGTAAATTCATGAAAATAGAGAAATATGAAATTCATTTACAGAATATTTGAAAAACCTTTATAAAATATTTCCTTCCAAAATATTTTATGACATTGGTGAAGCATTGTCAAAAAGTGACATAAAATCATTAGTTAATTCAAACAATTCACAGATCTTCAGGTACAACTTCACAAACCATAGATTTTAAGGCACAAAATTATCAGTTGAAAGACAAATGGAAGAAAATCAATAGCTCTAGATTTTGTTGGCATTATGGTATAGGTGTTTTCCTTGATGGCAACTCACAAATGATTTAGTGATGTATGACAATGCAACAGGTCAATTCAAAAGTAACAACAAAGGATTATAGATCAGACTCCGGAAATTGAAGAAAGAGAATGTTTTAAGAAGTATACACTGGGTCACCTAGTCCAAGTGGCGTATATAAGCAGGTTCATAGAAAAAAAGGAGCGTATATGTATGCACGCACTTTCACGAGGGAAAAAACATGTATGGGATGGAAAATTAAGGTTAAAGAATACCAAGGGTCCATACCATGGTATTAGCCCACAATATTGAGCTGAATAATGGTTACTTGATCTCGTCTAAGAATACCATAGGTTCTAAGTGTGGCTTTGGTTCAAGGTATTGAAAAAGGCTCTAAGTATATAAGGAGGAGAAGATCAAAGGGCTAAGTGTGGAAGTAAAAGGGTTTTCCATGAATACTTCTATCTGTAGTATATTTTGGGTTGTAAGGGCTATGGTTATGATATAGATCTAAAATATCTTGTCCACCCTTGGACACAATATTGGATCGGGATCATGAGACTTGAAATGATTTATCATTGTATGATCTGATAATGGATAGTCTAGATGTTATTGCTAATTCATGATTTATCTTTTATATGCTATGATTTGGGTATATCTAAAGTATGGAATAACTGTGAAGTTATAAGTTATTATTTGTAGATCTATACGAAGGTTTACCTTAGTGAAGGGGTGTATACACACTCGTTCAACACTTCTAAGTAGCGTATAAATTATGAAAAATGATTTTTGAAGTTGCAGTTGGTTCTAGCTGTTGATACAGAGTTTTGGGCTCAGCTTTGTGTTCTGGTGAGAGTGATTTGATTGTTCAGATTGATTGGTTGTGATTTTCTTCAAAGTTGATGGGTTTCAGTGATTGGTTGTATTGTAGTGATGATTGATTTTGAGCTTCAATGTTACTGATGGGTCCAATATGAAAATTTGATGAAACGTGGCCTACAAATTGTGTTGTTGTGTATCAAGAGTATCCAATCTAAAAATTTATGAAAAGTGGTCCCTGGAGGAAGAGCGAAGGTGGTAGCCTCCTGTAGGGCGATGCGTATGTACTAGTAATTATATCAGCCAGTACAAGAGGTAGGGGGTTGTAGCTCCCTTCTAGTAGAAGCTAGAGAACGAGAGAAGGTTGTAGCCTTCTACATGTGGGTGCCTGTGTACTGGTATGAGTCTGCACCAGTACAATATTGTAAATAGTCTTTCTTTATATGAAAAGAAGACAGGGATGACAATAGCAGGTGGGTTTTCTCCCACATTGGGTTTCCACCTTAAATCTTGGGGTTCATGTGTACTACTTATGTGTGTTGATTTATTCTATTCTTACTACATTTGAATACTTCCTAGTAAAAGCATCATACTTTGGTTTAAGATCAACAAACAATGAATTAATTGTTTTACAAGTTTATTATATATATGCTGGTTTCATTCATTGTAGTTGCAGATATATATTGTTTGGCTTCTGTAAAATAGCATATACAATTTGAAAAAGAAAAAGTTAAAATACTGATTCACCCCCCTCCCGCTCAGTATTTTTCCCAACAGATTTCAAGGGCATGAAGATATCATCATTCAAAGGACACCTACTAGCAAAATATCAACATATTGAGGATCATTTTGCAAATTTCCAACAGTCAGTGAACATATTCCGGATTTCAATGCACGATACTTACAAAAAATTCAATATTTCCAGCAGATATATTGGAGATATTATTTTATTTTTAGTTATTATTCAGGATTTTATTCAAGAATTAGTGTAACTGTTTAGGAGATTTTTTATTCTATATATTATTTCAATTGTAATAAACAAAGGGTTTGCTTTTGATGTTAAAACCTTTCAACTTTGTAAAAATTTTATTTCAAAATTCCTAATCAAAGCCTCCCGACTCCAGTTTATGATAGAATTTGTGTTTCCTATATGTTTTTCTAGTGCTTTCATAACTTATTTTCTACACATGTTCAGAGTATTATAGGAGATCTGGGTAAGAATAGATTGAGTAGCAATCTCTATGAAATCGCTTGCAAAGTTATAATCATTTAAAGGGACTAGTTTATTGGATTGTCTATCTGAGATAGGTCCTCTTTGAACTGGACACTAAAATCCATTACAAAGTTATAATCATTTAAAGTGATCAGTTTATTGGATTGTTTGTCTAAGATAGCTCCTCTTTGAACTGGTTACTATTTTTCCTTCTGTCATCTCTTGAATGTGTTTTGTTTGGTTATAGAAGTCTTCTACACACATCCAAATTTTCCTGGTTGATTAAGTATTTAGTATGACTCCTTAATTATTAAGAATTCCCTTATATTCTTCTATCAAATTCTTTAAAAAAATCATTTTATTCTGTTAGGTTGGAAGCTGACTCTTTGAGCAAGGACTTTGCAAGAGAGGGATTTGTTCATGTGCATGGATTTTACAATCATCATCAACCACCCAAACTAAATCATAAATCTAGCCATTGTGCTTCATAGGTTGTTGTTCAGTGAGAGTGAAAAATGTTAAACAAAGCCTTGTAACAGTTGAGGGAGCCCCCTCTGGTTCAAGGGCTAGATTGAACCTAAATACTAGCTGAGTTGGTTTCTCTGCGTAGTTTTTTGTAGCCAAGAACTGCCTACATGAAATAGGTACAACATTTAGCACCATTGACAGGGAACGAAGTGACAAATAATTTTTTCCTGGATCAAGATAATGAGTAGATCTACTCTTTGCTAGTGAACAAAGACTAGACGATTGGTATTGGTTGCATTGCTTTCACCTGGCGACTCCACTTTGTCATATGGCGATTCCACTAGTTTCTAGATTCTGCTGGTTCAAAATGATAAGTGCATCTTTGGCTATGATAATAGTATGCAATTGCATGTTTTTATTCTCCATAGAAATGGTAGCATTCAATAGAATATTTCTCTTCCTCTCTACTGTGATCATAAAATTAAGAAGCTTACAGAAGATGTAGCTTCCAAATTTTAGTTGTAAGTATCAGTTATCTATGGAGTTTGTCTTTCATATTGAAAATATTTGTTTACATCTTTAGCTGCATACAAAGTGATATTCCAGTTAATGCACTTCCCATGTCGTAACACTGGAAATTAGATTACACCTAACAATGCAGATTTTTAGTTTTGTTCGATAAGAGGCATGTGGGATTGAAGTAGTTATTTTCAGACTCAATGTGCATTAAATCGGTGAGTTTGCAGTTTATTGATTAATGTAGTAGATCAACAATCATTTCATCTTGTGTTTCAAGTTTGCAGTATGAAGTTTGGTTTGGTTGAAGTGAAATGACTTGCAGGGGATTGAAAGGAGTAAATTTATTGTTAATTAACTGATTGACTCCATAGTGCAATGAACTAGGCACTGTTGTGCTATTTCCACTTATAGTGTCAGTTGTTTCACTTCAAAAATTTGCAATTTTGAGATTTTAGTGTGAAAATGTCTCTCGATTAGTGTAGACAATATTGTTTCAGGTTTGCAGATTACAGGTTTATTTACTAACTCCATGCCCAATAAAAAAGGCAGTTGGTCTACTATTTCTCTATGTCCAATAGGGGGAGACAGTCTCTAGTTGGAGCCGATGTTGTAGCTATTTCTTACACCAAAGAAAGCTACAAATTCTTTTTTTAGAAATTGCCAATTTCCTTCTTGGATAAATGCTCAAATGTATACTTATTAATTCTTTTGAATGACTTATTAATTCTTTTTCCTAATAATAATTTTAGTTTTAAAATAATTGTAGTTTTGTAAAAATACAATTGTATATTTTTATGAAAGTATTTATTTAAAGATAAAAATTATGTTATAAAAAATTATTTGGGTCGAGCCTAATCACAAAGGAAACGTTCAACCAAGTGAAAAAGTCAAAGCCTATGATCCACCCCACACTTAACTATTAAAAACCCCTAATTTTTCATACCTCGAGATATGTGAAAAGTTAAATCAATGGTTACCGATATATTTCAGGCCCCCAGCCCCTCCAACATTTAACTAAGGAGGGGGTATAAAAAGCACTTTCACAATCACTGTTTTTTATAGCTGTCATTCCCTCTTTCATTTTAGACACCCCCTATTACACAACATTTTCTCACTGTCCCTGTACTCCCCATTCCTCGATCTTGGAGGACCTTTACAGTGAACCCTACATTCTTTCTCATCATGAAGACACTCCCATTATGTCCCTCTTCATGAGCAGAACATTTCCCTTTAGCATCATTTCCTAAGGATCTCCTTTTACCACAGTTTACAAGACTGGTGCCAGTGACCCATTTCCTTCTCGCACCGATTTACAGAGTTTAAAACTTGGCCTAGTGCCATACATCACGAATGATCCTTTTCACAGTCGCGCTGATCCTCTTTTGTCAAGTTTTTTAAATATGGAGTCGAAGCTTCTAGGTCTAGAAGCTTCGTAACAGAAGTCTGGTAAATGGTTGGTCTAGATGGAGCTGAGGAAATCAGTTTGGGTTCCTTTCCCCTATTAAGATGGAACAAATCAAAGAGATAAGCCCTGTCCCATAATAAGAGGAACCATATCCCCTCCATCAAAGCTATATAAACTCCTCCTTTTCCAAGCTAATCTAGTCTTAGTCTTTTTGGAGCTTGAATAACCAACAAGATATCTATAACTTGTAGCTTTCTAGTTTATGTTTGTGGAGGGAGAATTGTGAGTTTGTTTTGGTTTGGAACTAAAGGGAAGAAGCCTTAAAACTTCTATTGTTGAGGCTATCCATGAGATGCTAGCAGAGGTGTGGGAACCCAGATATGTCAGAGGAAACCAACAATGCCAATGCTTTGGTTTTAATCTCTTTCTGAACTTGTATGAATACAACTATTGATTGATTTCATACATTAAGTGTTATCCTACATTTGATGGCTTAGGATTCCTTGACCTTTTAAGTAGGCCAAATGCAATTTGTATGCTACCACATTTGTTGTTGTTGTTTGTTTGCTTGTTTTAGGTATTTGAAGGAAGGAAATGAAAAGTAGCTGGAGTAAGGAATCAAGATCATTACCAAGTGGAATAGTATTCTAAGAGGTAGGCCCTCTTATTTGATTCTAGATTAAGGAATTTTTCCATAGAATGTTTGTTTGTGGCTAGACCCTCTCTCTTGGGCTAGAGGAATTATCTTTGTCCACATCAAGAATTTACCTACACCACAAATTGATGACTCCACTGGGGAAGCCATCCTCTCATTTGATTGATTTTCATTTCATGTTTTGTGTGAAATTTTGTAGTATCACCTTTTCCCTTTGGTTTTCTCTGCTCTGACGGGTTTACTGCTCTAAGTCTAAAATTTACAGTGGCAAGTCTGGTTTTGGCTTTTGAATTTTTTTTTGCTTGAAATCCTTGATCAATGCATTTAATTTTCTGATAGTCACACCAATTAGCGTGAATTGTTTTGAAATTGTCACGTTGTACCCCCTTGTGATGCTTGTTGTCAGTTAGGCAGTTGTGCTGATTCCTGTAGGTGCAGATAAGGGTTTCTCCTAGATCATATCTAGTGTGTCTTTCCCTCTTAATTTCTACCTCTTATCTGACTGGAAAGCTTCATTAGCTTGGTTTGTGTGCTTGTTTGGTTTTCCTTTTCATTACTTGATTTTTCGAGTCTCTGGATGGTTAGTTGCCCTAGGGCATCTAGGCGATCATCCTTTCAGTTGTTAGTGTGCTCAACAAGTCAAGTTGTTGGTTGGTTAGCTACTCAATGCATTTTGTTTTTTTAGTCCTTTTATCGCTTTGATTTCAATTAAACAAGTTTGAAAGTTTGGTTTGTTCTTCTCTTGATTAAGCGTCTCTTTTTGGGCATAGATTACATTTCTCATATTGTTTTTGGTTGAGTTTTTGCGTCATTGGTTTGGAAATAATTGACTTTTTATGCTTCGTATTTGATTGATGTTGATTGTTTGAAAATTTTAATTGTAGTGCATGTGAAAAAAATATCTTATCAGCCCATTGAAAATACATAATTCTAGTTTGCTGAATCAATATGTTACATTAGCTAGCATCATTGAAAACTAGAGTTGCATCATCATTTGCATTCGAAAAGAAATGAATTCTCTTTACTGTTGAAAGGACTATTTGAAGTGCATTTGATAGGAAAGATAGGAAGTGGAAAGAACTTTCATTATTTTGTTTTCAAAAGAGAAGTAGTGAAAATGTCATCTTGCTTTTAGTTGCTTGCTTGTTGCATGGATTGGTTTCTCTACTCTCATTAGTGTAGACATTCCTCGAATTGAAAGGGTTTTGTCTCATTTAGCTACATATAGGATTTTTTTTGAGTCACATAGATAAGGTCTGAAAAATGAGACATAATTTCAAGATAAACTTTAAAATGTATTCAATTAACCTAAGGCACATTTGAAACTTAACACTCACATTTAGAAGGTCTAGGATAGAGATGTGTTCCAGCATCTTTAAACCTAATAGCTATCATTCGCTTCGGCACTAGAGAGCACTAGTACAGACTTGTGCTCCCAGTACCGTCACGTATATAAGGGAAACCTCACTAGGTTTGAAATCCTTTATCTATTGGAAGCCAAGTCTACTACCTTGTAAATTTGATACACCGAACACAACATTCGAGGAGATTGGGTGCCCGTACTTCTCGGTTCGCCGGGAGGTATTCTACAATTCACGGTTACGTGGTAATCCTTTTTGCCTAGATCATCCTGAGCAATCATTTTGATCTTTTTGACTCCCTAAATATAAAATATCACCGAGCACTTGTCCTTTCAAGATCGTTTCAAACCGCAAGTGATAGAGTCATCTTTGCTTTTTCTTGACTCTTAAAACATGAAAAAGCACCAATTTGTTCCAACATCTTAAAAAATAGTTTCCCACGATCACATAACATCCTTGTTAGTCTTTTTCTAGAACACATTGTGAGTATACCATTAAATACACTTTAAAAGCCTTGAAATTAATGTCTCTCTTCTTGTTGTTTGAGACAAAGTCATTGTGGCTAAACCATCAAGTTCACCCAGTTCCTCTTCTACTTTTCCATCTGAAAGATCATCTGAGGAGCCTCTCCCTGAACTTCCGTAGTCACTTGAGGATCAAGGTGTTGAACTTGGAATTTTTCTAAGTGTCCAACCCTTTTCATCTTTTCCTCCTCCTCCCTCAGATACTGGGTCACCTTAAAAATTTGGCCCAGAATCTTCAGATAATCCTATCCAGACTCCTGAGAGTTCACCGACTTCTAAAGGATAGCTAGTACTAGTTTTTTATCCTCCAAATCCTTTGTTCGATCCTGTTGTGATATCACCATAGCCTCCATACAATCTATACGATCGTCTGGGTATTCCTTTGGAATTATCCATTCGAACATCTTCAGTTGTCTATCGTTGTTTGTTTCCACCCATGGAATCAGAAGGTGAGATCCGAGTCTCCTCTCTAGGTCACTCAAAGGTGTCTACTACACACACTACTCACATTGTTGATGAACAGGGATATCCATTCCCTCCTAAAGGTTTCCCATACACAGGAAGCATTTCAACCAATGTTTATCCTGATTTACCTCGTGATTACATTTCATTAGCTCAGTTAGTGTTAGACACCCCTAGTGCCTCGTCATAATATCACAACCCTATCTGGTCATCTGGTGCTATTGCCTACCTCAGGTTTGTTCATTCAGAATATGACCTCTTAGTTGATGGTGTGTTTTGCAGCCACTTCAGTTCTCGTGCAACCCACCATTCTGAATCCACTTCTTTCATCAGTCCTAGTTACTCATCTAATTCAACTGACAATTTCAGTTCAAGTCTCTGTCAGTTCTTTGATCCCTCTAGTAAGTGGATAGGCTGTGCCGCCACCTAGGGGGAAGAATTAGAATTTTTCTATGATGTCTCGCACAACCAATGTGAGTGGCTCACAAACTCACATGGTTGGAATGAACCAACCCTCTTCGGGTGCTATTTCGAACCCTGCTGGTCCTTCTGGGTCAAGTAACGTCTAACATCAATAGTCGTATGTGGCTCAAGTTCAATACTAACCTCCTTATGTTCCACATGGTTCACAAGAAATGGTGCATCCACCTTACATCCCTCAAGCTTGACCTTGTGTTCATCCTATTCCATCCGCCATGCCTGGTGGATATGTCCAAATCTAATTCAAGAACTGGAACCATCCTAGTTCCCTTGTAGCAGCAAGAGAAACCTTCATAGCAATTAGGGCCATCCTTCCAGTAGCAAGGGCATACAATGTAATAGCAAGGACAACTGCAACAACCGCAGGGCCAACCCTTGCAATAGTCGCAACAAAACTTGCATCCATAGATGCAGTATGTTCCTCAACCCTCCCAGCCTATGTCTTTGCAAGGTCAACCTTTGTAGCCATAGGGACAACCCTTACAATTGCAAGGTCAACCCTTGTAGCAACAAGGTCAACTCGGGTAGTAAAAACCCTTGTAATTATATCAACCGGTCAACCTTTGCAAGGACAAGGTCAAGGTCAAGTCCTGCAACATCAGTTCCAAAATGGTTATGTCCAAGGGCAATAGGTTTAGAATCCTTATGTCCAAGGGTAGCAGGTGCAAAATCCTTATGTCCAAGGGCAGCAGGTCCAGAATCCTTATGTCCAAGGACAACAGGTGCAAACCCCTTATGTCTAGGGGCAATAAGTTCAACACCCCTATGCCTAAGGATAGTAGGTACATAATCCATATGTCCAAGGTCAGTAGGCTCAACAACCTTTTAACCTGTATGTTGCTTATTAGTAGCCTGTGGCTAGATAGTTTCAAGGATATCAAGGCTAGAATCCTCCCTATAGGCAATGTAACCTACAATGGGGGCAAAATCAAATGCCGTATGGACAAAAACCTCCACTATGAGGACAAAATCCTTACCAGCAGGGATGGGTTCTCAAGTTGGGCCCACTTATAGGCCTCAAATGCCTTTCAATACCCAATTTTCGTTCTTGGCCACATTCGAATTGCTAGATGTGTCAAGACTCATGAATGATCTTATTCTTCATTTGCCACACTGGCCTCTAGTTTCGTCCAAGATTCTGAGCGATTGTCTAAAGTTTGAAGGAAAGGTGAAAGAGGATCCACAAGCCCACGTGATGACATATCACCTCTGGTGCTCCTCAAATTCATACGTTGATGATTCCATTCATCTCCGGATTTTCCAATGAACTCTCACAGGTGTTGCAGCCAAGTGGTACACCGAACTGCCTCGAAGTACCTATCATGACTTTAACACTCTCTCTATGGCCTTTCTCACAAATTTCTAGTTGTTGTTCTCTATGAAACTGGCACCCATATGCTAACGTCACTCAAGCAAGACACTGCCACCCACATCTCTGAGCACATCCATGAATAGAGATGTAAATGTTGCCTGATCAAGTTTGGGATTGCTGACCAGTTATTAACCGAATAGTTTAGCAAACCATTTTCAGCAAAAATGCTAAGGACATTGCTATGGGTGGATGTGTCACTAAGGAACAAGTCATCGCATGTGCCCAGTATCTAGATCTTGTCTATTCACAATATGGAATGTTATATGATATGTTACTTGATGTGCCCAGGCCATCATCTGATTTGGCGACATCCATGTCTCTGACTACACCTCCTGTTGATGAAGTAATTGGTTTAGTGTCCCAGACCCCTGCAAAATCTTCTTCCAAATAGAAGTCTGTCTAAAACGTTGCTCCCAATGATTCTTCTTGAAATTCACCTGGTCCTAGTAAAACCTTAGAGGTTCACGTTGTCTAGTCTACCACAGTGGACAAATCCTCTAAAGGTAAAAAGAAAGGAAAAGGCAAGGGTAAAGTCGATGCCCTGAAATAGGGCCCTCCTAAGTCATCTGTTGGTGATGCTTCTCAATGGAAGCCCAAGTATCCATGCCTCATCTGTGAGGAGGATAACTATACTAAATATTGTCCTCGACAATCTGAAGTTAGTTGTGCTCATATGTCTTGATACAACCCTTTCCATCCCAGCAGACCCAAATGGTAGACCAGCCTCAATCATTCGCTTCCTCAGGTTCACAAGTGTTCATGATGAATATGCCTATCAACATGGCTACCAGATCAAAAGATTATCCAACACCTACCACAATAGCAAGGAAAGAGAAAGAAAGTACCCCTTCTTCCTCCATCCTGTCAAGTTCCGATCCTATCCACATAGAGTGAGATAATCCTGATTCCGCCATTCGACCGCCTTCTCAAGGTGTGCTGTGAAATTCCTCGTACAATCCCAATGCTCATGCCACTCAGCATTATAATATTGTTCAGGATTTGGCTTAGGTGCCATCAACTATGTCTGCTCTCGAGTTCCTTCAAAGTTGTCTGTCTCAGCAGAAAGCATTACTCTCGACTATTGGAGGTATTGATCCAAATGAATCTAATCTCATTTGTTTTGATCTGGAAAACCACGTTCCATGTTTACCTCATTAGATTGCCTTTCTCATTCAGGTCATCATAAATGAGAAAACCATTCATAGGACTGTCATTGATGAAGGTGCTTCTACCTAGATCATGTTTGTCACTTGTTGGAAGGAAATTGGTTCTCCTACTTTGAACCAATCACCTAACACTTTGGAAGCCTTTGATGGGCATGATTCTCAACCATATGGTGTCCTTCCTAACCTTACCATTACTTTGGAGGGTAAGACAATACACATCGAAGTAGAGATTGTTGATGCTAGTCTTAACTATAATCTTCTACTCGAAAGGAGTTGGACCCATGCCATGCAATGTTCCTTATGTCAAGCACATTGGTGCTTCTTATGAGAGTGTGGGGGTAGGACTTTTTAAAGATCCTGCCTTGATGAGTATTTTTTTGCTCCCACCTCTGCATGTTGCCTCTGTCAACATGATCTCAGTCAAGTCTGATCCTTGGGTCATTCCCTCAACAGATCTTGTTGATACATGGGGTGAGTTTATTCCATTAATCTTTGCCAAAATTAAGTATGTGGAGATTGTTTTGGCCTCCACTTCAATATCCTCTGATCATTCTATTTCGAGGCTCTCTCTCGACATGGATTCTCAGTCCCATGGCTCAGTTCTTCAGAATCTCCCGATCCCTTAGCTAAGATTTTCCTTTATGACGAGAGTATCATGGAAGTAATGGCTCTAGAGGAACTACCTTAGAATGACACTCATCATCGTTCCTTGTTCTTACCTGGCCCGGTGGTGATGTTTGCTTGTCCTGAGAAGTTCTCTTCTTGGTTCCCAACCCAACCACTTCAGACGTCGATCATGACTCATGAAGTTTGGTTAGAAGGGAACATGGGTAACATTACCCAGATGATGTTGTTTGATATTTCTATCAAGATTCGTGTCATTGAAAATGTCCATATCAGGGTAACTTGTTCTCTTGGTGAGATCCAACTTTATACTCGTCTGTACCAAGAATTTTGAGATGTTTTTGCATGGTCATAATAAGAAATGCATGGCATTTATCCAATTATAGTCGTGTAGAAAATTCTAACTTACCCTCACGCGAAGCACATTCGCCAACGGCTTCATCCAGTGCACCCTAGAAAAGTGGCCGCCATCAAGGGTGAAGTTGAGAAACTTCTTAAAGTTGGATTTATTTATACAATCCCTCTTACAGATTGGGTGTCTAATATCGTACCAGTGACAAAGAAACAAGGCAATATTGTCATTTGTGTTGATTACTGTGACCTGAATCGTGCCTGTCCAAAAGATAATTACCCCACTCCTTTCATAGAACAGATCATTGATGAATGCCCTGGGAGTGAAATATTTTCCATTATGGATAGTTTTTCTAGTTACAACCAAATAAATATTGCTCCGGTTGACCTGGATAAGAGAACCTTTATTTTTCTGTCGGATAATTTTGCGTATAGAAATATCCCTTTTGGCCTCAATAATTCTGAGGCTACATTTCAAAGATCAATGTATTATGTGTTCCAAGACATTAGAAACATCATTCAGCCTTACATGGATGATCTTCCCATTCATTCACGTGAGCTCCATGAACATCCTGATCATCTTCGACAAACCTTTCTTCACTGTAGGCACTACAACATTCGGCTGAATCCACATAAATGTGTCTTCTACGTCGAATCTGGACATTTCCTTGGCTTTAATGTTTCAAAAGAAGGAATTTGTCTTGATCCTCTTAAATTTGAGGCTATTGTTAATTTACCACCCCCCCCCCCTTTCATTGCATCAACTACAAATTTTGCAAGGGAAAGAAAATTTTCTTTGTTGTTTTGTACTGAACTATGCTGAGCTAGCATCAGGGTTCACCCGGTTGCTTAAGCAAGGAATGCCATTCGTTTGGGATGAGGATGCCCAAAAATATCTAGATTATTTAAAATCTATCCTCATTAACACTCCTTTGCTGCACCCTCTGAATTATCATCTCAATTATTTCCTTTATCTAGCTGCAGCCTCTAGTACCATCGCTATGGTGTTGGTGCAAGATGATGACAAAGGTAATGAACATGTTACTTACAACCTCAGTTGCAATCTCCTCAATACTGAGATGTGTTATGCTCATGTCGAGAAGTTGGCTTTGGTTTTCGTTCAGGCTATTCAACGCTTTTGGCATTACATTCTTCTCCACACTACGACCATGATTTCCGAGTGAAACCCCATGAACTACATCCTGACTCATCAGTTTCTTAGGGGCAAGTATTCCAAGTGGATTTTTATCCTCCAGGAATTCAATTTGGTGTTCACTACTTCCAAATCTATGAATTCACTTGTCTTCACTGAGTTGATTTTCTCTCTTCCCTCTGCTTCTCTTCCTGTTGGTGCTGATGAGCAGCTACCAGACGAGACTCTTTTTCTGATTAGCACTCTCAACCCTTGGTATGTTGATATCATTGTGTATCTACAAAAATCCACCTTCCAGTCTGTGTTGACCAAGGATGATCGCTAATGCATTCGGCATCAATCCCCCTTACTGCATCATTGGAAATACTTTATACTGTGTTGGTGTTGATTCAATTCTTCGCTGATGTCTAACTCTCAAGGAGGCTAAGAGAGTCTTGAATGACTGCCATTTTGGCGCATGTGGCGATCATCTGTTTGGATATGCTACTACTCAAAAGACACTTCTTGCTGGTTATTTCTGGGCCTCCATCTTCAAGGATTCTATCCTTACTATTTGCAAATTTCATCAGTGCCAAATTTATTAGCGAAAATTGTGTGCCCCACTTGCTCACCTTCACTTTGTCATTACCATTGGTCCCTTTTCCAAATGGGGCATTGACCATATGACATGCAACCCTAGTTTTGTTGGGGGGGATGGTTATATTATCGTTGTCATGGTTTACTTCACCAAATGGGCTGAAGCTATGCCTACATATTCAGCAGATGGTAAAATGACAACTCAATTTCTATTCAATCACATTATTTCTAGGTTTGGAGTGCCTCAAACCATTGTCACCGATAATGGCTCCCATTTTCATGATTACATGATGGCTGAGTTTACTTCTACATTGGGCTTGCACCATGATGGCTTGACCTAATACTACCCTTAGGCCAATGGCCAAGTTGAAGCTGTGAACAAAGTCTTGGTTAAGATGCTTCAACACACCATTGGGATGCACAAGTCAAATTGGCATATGATGCTTTTTTTTAGCTTTTTGGGCTTACCAAACCTCAACCAAAGATGCCACTAGATTTACCCCTTTCCAACTCATTTATGGTCTGGAAGCAACTTTACCGATTGAGTATGAAATTCCCTCACTAAAACTAGATGTCGAACTTCTCCTTGAGACCTCACCTCAAGAAGAGCACCTCTTGTACTTAGAATGACTGGATGAAACTCGTCATCTTGCTGCTTTAGTCATTGAAGCACAGAAAAAGTAGGTTAAGTCTCATTTTGATCAGTCGGTCTCCCCTCATGCTTTTTCTGAGGGTGATTTGGTTTTACTGTATGATCAAGTTGATGATAATTTGGGGGCAGGTAAATTCAAACCCATGTGGCATGGGCCTGTTGGCATTATGGCTAAAGTGTTGTACTTGATGGTAACACCCATGGCATGGCTCTCAATATGATGAGAATTAAAAAGTTTATTCATGTGGAGAAAAGTTCACGGAATTCTATGCAGAGAAAAGTTTATTTCATGTGGGAAAACTTACCTTTGGTCCATGGTAGTTATTCCTTGGAATTTGAACCTATGGAGAAAAGTTTATTTCATGTGGGAAAACTTACCTTTGGTCCATGGTAGTTAGTCCTTGGAATTTGAACATATGGTTTTTGGACCATGGCATCTCGACAGACGTGTTGATCCCTAGTATTGAGTTTATGGTATTGGTTTGTTATGGTTTTGGCCCATGGTATTGTTTTATTTTATTATTATTATTGAGCCCCATGATCCATGATTTGAGGAAGAGCTTGCCT
>APFE030804049.1:22875-47441 GCA_000404065.3 Pinus taeda
TCATGTGGAAAAACTTACCTTTGGTCCATGGTAGTTAGTCCTTGGAATTTGAACCTACGGTTTTTGGACCATGGCATCTCGACAGACGTGTTGATCCCTAGTATTGAGTTGATGGTATTGGTTTGTTATGGTTTTGGCCCATGGTATTGTTTTATTTTATTATTATTATTGAGCCCCATGATCCATGATTTGAGGAAGAGCTTGCCTATATAAAGCAAAGGAGATCATTTGGCTTTGGCATGCTTTTGGGTTGAATATCTTAAGATCTGAAATATTGGGTTATTGTTTCAAAAGCTCGATCTATATGAAAGTGAAGTGGAAAGCGAATCTGTGAAGGTTGATCTCTCGAGTGTTGCAGCTGCGGAAGTGAGGAGGCGCTGCAGGAGTCGCCACAGGAGGCGCCGCAGGAGACGCCGCAGGAGGCGCCGCAGAAGACGCCGCAGGAGGTGCCGTAGGAAGACGCCGCAGGAGGCGCCGCAAGAGATGCCGCAGAAGGTGTTCTGGGTTTAGTTTTCTGTTATTGTGGATCTGGTTATCTGGGTGACTTACTGGTACTTGATGATCATTTGATGTTTATTGATCCAGTATGAAAATTGGATGAAACGTGGCCTTTCAGATTATGTGTTGTGCTTCAGTGTATCCAGTATGAAAATTGATGAAACGTGGTACCTGGAGGAGAGAAGATTGTAGGCCAGCGCCTACGTACTAGTACTTAAGCTAGTAAAAAAGCAAAGGGGAATCTTTGGAGCATTGTAGCAGGTAGCAGCCTGCGTACTAGTAAATGGATCGGCTAGTACAAGAGAAAAGGGGGTTGTAGCTCCCGTACTGGTATAATACTGCACCAGTACAAAATATTGTAAAAGGATTTTCTTATTAAGAAGAAGATTGAGATGACTTGCAGCAGGTGGTTTTCTCCCGCATTGGGTTTCCACCTTATATCATGGTGTTCATGTGTGTGCCTTATGTGTGATGATATATTCTATGTTACTGCATCTGTTAACTGATAATATGGTTGATAATGTTCTAATGCACTCATTGAAGATCAATTAGCTTAATCATAAGAAGTTGTGGAAGTAGCATATATGAATCAGAGTTTGGAAATGAAAAGTTTTATTAATGTGATAATACTGATTCACCCCCCCCTCTCAGTTTTATTTCCAACAGGGCCCTACATTGTTAAACATGTGTTACAAAAAGGGGCCTATGAGCTGATTGATTATGAGGGAAATCCCTTAAACAAGCCCCGTAATGGGCTGTATCTCAAAAAGTACTATGCCTGAGTCATCTTGCATGGATACTTTTGTACAATAGTGTGTTATTCATTTTTGTACAATGTGGTTTGTTGTGTTGTTTTTCAAGCAGCTTTCCTACTTTGTATGTCTTCGCTTGCTTTGCAGATGTCTGTGAATCCTGACATCAGTTTCGTTGATGGTGCTTGTTGTAGTACCTAGAATCTATCCTTCACAGCATGGGCCATTTATGACCCCCATGGTGAGTGGATTGATCTTCATGGTATTTGTTTAGGTCGAACAACTAATAACATTGCTGAGTATAGTGCAATTTTCAAACTGTTGTCAGAAGTCATTGCTCTTGACATTCGGGAATTGGTTGTCAACATTGATTCACAACTTGTTCAGCTCAACGGGAAATATTTCGTCAGAAACCCTCAGATATTGAGAATGCATTTGCGTATTTTTATCTTACAAAGAAATTTTGATTACATCACATATCATCATATTCTTAGGCATATAAATACATTAGCAAATGCATTAGCTAATTATGTGTTGGACAAAAATTTGCGAAATATGTGAAAAAAAAAACATTTGTACCATAGTAAGAAAGAAAATATAGCATATATATATATATAATATATATATATAATATATATATATATATATATATATATATATATATATATATATATATATAATATATATATATATATATATATATATATATATATATATATCGATAATGTTTGAGTATCATACATCAAAACCCCAAAAATAATATATGTGTTCAAAAGTACATCCATGGCTCGTAGGCCTCAAAACTGTAAAATGCTAAACCTATAGACTACTCAGCATGGTGCTCATGATAGCACATTACTGCTCGTACTACATGAGTCAGTAGTTGGCGGATTTGGTTTGATACCCCCACTGTGTCACGCTGATACTGGTGTGGGGTGTCACTGGCCCAGGCATACTCTGGGATACCTCTGGTCAGTCCCTCGAGGTTTTCCATGATTTGCTCCATGTTATCGACTCCTTCCTGATAAGGAGTGATACCAAACTACTGAGAAACACGCTTGGTGATTGGGGACATCCCAGTTGGTCTCTCTAGTCCTACATCTACATTTACAAAATCAAAATGTCGTGAATGCATGTATTTCTAAAATAATAAAACATAAAAAATTAAAATGGTTTTGCTTACCTCCATCATCCTAATCTTCTCCCTCTGGGAGTGGCATATTTGGATTGCCACGAAAGTTTGTACCGCTATAGGGCCAATCCTCTACTACGATCAACTACCACCTTATCCATGAAGAAAAGGCAGATTTGTATGACATATGCTGGCCCCCGGTGATTCTAGTTGTCAATTCACTCCAAGGAACCATCCATGGGTCTCGTGGCAATGATGGGTTCACCTTTGCAAGCTAGTAGTGAAATAGTGGGATCCGCTCCAAAAAGAAGGTCACTAGAACATAATCATATCTGAATTGCTTTAGGTTTCTTGCCTTGGCTTTGGATAACTAGCACTTCATGTTTACCTTCATGGCTTCCACCCAGTTGAAGATAGTCAGCACCGTACAGTCTATATCATATTGGAACTTGGATTTATTGGACTCATGAAATGCTCAGCCCCAACCACTATGTTTATGGTCAAAAGAAGTGTTTTCATACAAGGTCATTAATGCTCATGATATCAACCTTTCCGCTCTTTGATTTCAATGCTTCTGGGTAGTGTTCTGCAAGCAACATGTTCACACTTGCCCCAATAGGCCTAGCTCCATACAAATTGACTAGCTCCCCTCTTCAGGACAATCCAATGATGAAATAGATGTCAAAAGTTTCTAAATCCAGTTCCTAGTCCCAGATCACAAACATTTCCTGGTTAACGTCCTAAAGACTGATCAAATATTGCAGCAGCTCAGGTTGAGCCTGAAGACCCGATATGAGGAAGAATTTGAGGAGCCCATAGTTCCTCAGGGAATTTAAATAGTTTGGGTCTACCAGTGCATGTGAATCAATTACCTCATGCTCACGTTCTTTCCAATCGACCATTTTTCTCTGTGTTTTCCTGCAAAAACCATAAATTCTAGTCAACATTTATCATTGACTGAAGAAATGTGGATTCAATCGCAGAAATCAAGCAAAAAATTTATTTTTTGAATGTTCACGGCATCAGCGCAGCTGTTTTAAAAATAGTAGTGTCGACGATGCACTTGATTGTGTATATGACCCACAATCCATGGAAATTGCGTTGACAGAGGGTGAATTTTTTTCGCTAAAATATCCTCCAAAATCCAAAAAATGGTTAAAAATAGGAAAAACAAAAATGAAAATGAAGCCAAGTGTCTCATATTTTACCTGCAACTGATGGATCATCGAATGGTATCCCGGATCTGCCACAATCTGCTCCTAAAAATCTAGGGCACAAATGGGTGAAAATTTCTCCACACAAGGTAAAAAGGTAAAATGGTAAAACATTATTTACTTTTCCCATTTTTATTTATTTTTCATGATATTTTAGGGTTTTTAAAGGATTTTTCACCTATTTTACCTCAGAAATTGGATAATACATTTACCTTTTGTGCAATGACAGGTGACAAATTGTTGATGATGGTACTAGAGTCATGTTTAAGCTCTTTTCTCAACTCATAAAATCTCAAATGAAAATATCTCCAAGTATTTTTCCCTTTTTAAATCATTAAAGAGAATAAAAATGGGGGGTCCACTTTCAAGCTCTTTTCCTACTCTTTAAACATGAAAATATTGTCGAGCTCTTGTTGTTTTGAACTCATTAAAGGTTGTGAAATGTCATTTACCCAGTATATGTTACCCCTTTTTCATGTTGGGATAAACTATTTACGAAAAAGGTACTCCTTGACTAGAATGGTCAAGTGCTTCTCTCAAGTATCATTTTCTACCTTTTCGGGCTCGAGAGACACAAATGCTTGAAAAGTGATCATGTGGATTTTTCTTTTCCATGTGTTTTTCAAACTTTATAAACATGAAAAATATACCGAGTTACACCTTTGTCGGACTCACTAAAACATTAAACGACATCACATTCATCGCCATGGTGAACATGAGCTTCTCCTTACTAAGGCTCATTAATATTACTAGGTCGGATTCATCCGAAGGATGGACTTACAGTGCAAGCACATGCTATCCCCTTCAAGCTCGCGGTTACAAAATAATTGGGGTACCTGCCAGAAATGGTGGGGGAAATGGGAAATTCTATCAGTTGTGTCAGCAACTCACTCTTCAACATGACACTTTCTACGTCATGTCGGGTTGGGATATCCTCACTTCATCGTTGACTTTCCCGGGTTGGGTCATTAATTTTTTCCTTCCATTTGGTCTCTATCGCATCCTCACAACCCCTGATCCTATGGATCCAAAAGCTACTAGACTCTAGAGTCATGTCGCCGATATGTTCAAGAGTTGTCCTTCTACATTTACACTCATTCCTAATTCTCTGTATCGTCCATTATCATTGCATCCCTTC
This sequence comes from Pinus taeda, assembly GCA_000404065.3. Classification (NCBI taxonomy): domain Eukaryota; kingdom Viridiplantae; phylum Streptophyta; class Pinopsida; order Pinales; family Pinaceae; genus Pinus; species Pinus taeda. The sequence continues at coordinate 27,610 of APFE030804049.1, forward strand.
ATCTCATATTGATGATGTGGGATACATCATGGCCCTCCTTCGACACAGTAACCTCCCATCAACTTCAGCTCATTATTCAAGATGTTGGTCGAGAGACTCCCTTCCAGTACCTTAGAGCTTGCATGCCTTAATGGAAAGTTCTTCGCACTTGATGACAAGTTCACATCATTGGCTTTTGATTGGGTGATTTCATGAGTGTTTGACTTCAGTTCCTTATTCACATTCCATGGATTGTGTTGTTGTTACCTTAAGCACTATCATCATTATTGGTGGTTCCTCTCGCGCTTGTTAATGGTTCACATCATTGACTGGTAATCAAGCGATTTTATAGCATGTTCGACATCGACACATGTATTCACATGTTAGAAATTTTTCTTTGGTTAGGTCGTGTTGGAGCGCAAAACCCTAGGCTCAGATTACTAAAGTCCAGGTTGCAAGGCGATGTGACATGATCATGCTGATATACATGTCTCTCTTAGATGGAAGGATGTGGTCATACCATGAGTTGTTATACATGATCCTTCTCATTATTGGATGGCTACAACATAACTTAGTTTCGATATGATTCTATTTATTGGATGGCTACACCCATGCCTTGGATCCATTTACATGATCTCCCTCTAGATGGCTGCGTCCACACCACGATTCATGTATCATTTGTCAGATTTTCAGTTATGTATATGTATCTATGCTTTCTTGTAGGTTTTCCAGTAATGAAATCCGTTTCCCCGCATCTACCTGTAAAGTATTTCACCCCTCACTCTAGTTTGGCCTTCATGCTTTAGGGGGCATCTGTTACACAACATTTTTTCATTGTCCCTGTACTCCATTTCCTCGATCCTATAGGACCTCGATAGTGAACCCTACATGCTTTCCCATCATGAAGAGACTCCCATTATGTCCCTCTTCATGAGAAGAACATTTCCCTTTTGCATCATTTCCCAAGAATCTTCCTTTTACCCTAGTTTAAAGGACTGACGCTGATTACCCATTTCCTCCTCGCGCTGATTTGTAGAGTTTAAAACTAGGCATAGCACTCTACGAAATGAATGAGCCTTTTCTCAGTTGCACCGATCCTCTTTTGGCAAGTTTTTTAAATATGGAGTCGAAGATTCCAGGTCTAGAAGCTTCGTAACATAAGTCTGATAAATGGTTGGGCTAGATGGAGCCGAGGAAGTCAGTTTGGGCTCCTTTCCCTTATTAAGATGGAACAAACCAAAGAGATAAGCCCTCTCCCATCATAAGAGGAACCATATCCCTTCCATCAAAGCTATATAAACTCCTCTTCCAAGCTAATCTAGTCTTAGTCTTTTTGGAGCTTGAATAACTAGCAAGATATCTATAGCTTGTATCTTTCTAGTTAATGCTTGTGGAGGGAGAATAATGTGTTTGGTTTGGTTTGGAACTTAAGGGAAGAAGCCTTAAAATTTCTATTGTTGGGGCTATCCATGAGATGCTAGCAGAGGTGTGGGAACTCAGATACTTCAAAGGATACCAACAATGTCAAGGCTTTGGTTGTAATCTCTTTCTGAACTTATATGAATACAACTACTGATTGATTTCCTACATTAAGTGTTATCTTACATTTGATGGCTTAAGATTCCTTGACCTTTAAAGTAGGTTGAATGTAATTTGTATGCTATCACGTTTGTTGTTGTTGTTTGTTTGCTTATTTAAGGTATTTGAAGAAAGGAAACAAAAGGTACCTGGAGTAAGGAAGCAAGATCATTACCAAGTGGAATAACGTTCTAAGAGGTATGCCCCCTTATTTGATTATAGCTTAAGGAAGTTTTCCATAGATTGTTTTTTTGTTGCTAGACCCGCTCTCTCGAGCTAGAGGTGTCTTTGTCTGCATTGAGAATTTACCTACACCACACCCCCCCTCCTAAACCATTTACTACCTCCCCACAATAAACATATTCCATATTAATTTGAATTTTATAGAACGTGGCGGGAAGGATATTTCATATGTTTATGAAATAAATTTAATGGACAGGAGCCTAAGTAAAATGCGACTGAGATAGATGAGAATTTTACATTTCATATATTTATGAAATGAGTTTACAAGTGGGAGGCTAATTAAGAATGAGACAGGTAAAAACAAGACTTCCAGGTGTGAAATGAGGCTATAGGTGAAAGTAAAATGAGGCTCAGTAAAAATGAAATTTGACAAAAGGAATTGAACTTGAGAAAAAAGTCACTTATGTTCATTTATTTTCTTGTATTTTGGCACAAATAAATATTTAAAAAAAATATGATTTCCAAAAACTTTATTATGCACATAACTTTGATATTGAAAATAATTTTAATTATTTTTAAAATCAAAACCATGCGAGAAAAACCAACAATTTTATAGAGATAAGGAGGAAAGGAAATTATGAATGAAAAATGCACAGGAACATAAGATTTGAATAAATATTTATCCAAATATTTTACAGGGGTAAAGGCAAAGTAAAAATAAAATAAAAAATACTTTACCAACCATGACAAACAACACATGGTTTTTGGAACCCATGAAAAGGCAATACAACACATAGTTTTGAATATCCATGAAAAGGAAAAACAAGATATGTATTTAAAAGATTTCAAAACAAGACATAATTTAAAATAGTGGACGGGTTTACGGGATGCAATTGTTTGAGGAGATATTTTTCAGAATTTCATTTAGTAATTTCATGAAAATAGAGAAATATGAAATTCATTTACAGAATATTTGAAAAACATTTATAAGATATTTCCTTCCAAAATATTTTATGACATTGGTGAAGCATTGTCAAAAAGTGACATAAAATCATTAGTCAATTCAAGCAAATGATATATCTTTAGGGACAAATTCACAAACCCTAGATTTTAAGGGACAAAATTATCAGTTGAATGATAAATGGAAGGAAATCAGAAGCTCTATATTTCAAGGGCATGAATATATCAACATTCAAAGAACACCTAGCAGCAAAATAACAACAGATTGAGGATCATTTTGCAGATTTCCAATAGTCAGTGAACCAATTCCATATTTCAATTCATGATACTTGCAAATAATTCAATATTTCCAACAGATAAATTGGAGATATTATTTTATTTTTAGTTATCATTCAAGACTTTATTCCAGAATTATTGTAACATTTTAGGAGATTTTTTATTCTATATATTGTTTCATTTGTAATAAACAAAGGGTTGGCTTTTTATGTGAAAACCTTTCATCTTTATAAAAAAATTATTTCATAATTCCTAATCAAAGCCTTCCAACTCCAATTTATGACAAAAAATTTTCTTCCTGTATGTTTTTCTAGTGCTTTCATAACTTATTTTCTACACCTGTTCATAGTATTATAAGAGATATGGGTAAGAATATATTTAGTATCAGTCTCTCTGAAATCCATTACAAAGTTATAATCATTTAAAGAGATTAGTTTATTGGATTGTCTCTCTGAGATAGCTCCTCTTTGAACTGGTTACTAAAATCCCTTGCAAAGTTATAATCATTTAAAGAGATTAGTTTATTGAATTGTTTATTTGAGATAACTCCCCTTTGAACTGGTTATTGAAATCCCTTGCAAAGTTATTATCATTTCAAGAGATTAGTTTATTGGACTATGTGTCTGAGATAGCTCCTCTTTGAACTAGTTACTGTTTTACCTTATGTCATCTCTTGAATTCAATATGACTTCTTAATTATCTGGAATTCTCTTGTCAGGTTGGAAGCTGACACTTTGGGCAAGGACTCTGTAAGAGAGGGATTTACTCATGAATAGGGATTGTGCAATTATCAACAAACACCCAAACTAAATCATAAATCTGCCCATTGTGCTTCATAGGTTGTTGTTCAATGATAATGAACAATGTTAAAAAAAGCCTTGTAACAATTCAGATAGCCACATATGTTTCAAGGGACAACTTAAACCTAAACACTAGCTGAGGTGGTTTCTCGGCGTAGTTTTTTTGTAGCCAAGAACTGCCTAGGAGAAACTGATACAACAAATCCCATACCAAACAGTGCAAATTTTAATTGGGCCTTTTCATCAGGGAGACCCCCTTGGTTGATGGATTTCTAGCAACGTCAACACATATCTAGATCGATAGAAAATACAATTTTAGGTCTCAAGGAATTAAAAAAATAAAAGATAAGTTACAATAAATGTAAAACCAGAGACAATCAACAATTGAATAAAATTACAACTTGAGAGACAAGATTAAAGAGTTAAATGAAAAAGAAAATAATAATTTGACTCCAAATAGCACCAAGAATAAATTATACATCAAACTCCCCAAAGAGGAAGGGAATAAACTAATTGACCTAGATCATGAGTGTAATAAAAGAGCTTTCAATCTTATAATTTATAGTATAAAAGAGAAGAAATATGATGAAAGATTTGAAATAGTAAAATAAAAATGAAAATATAAGTCGTAAATTGAAACCAACATATCTCATAGAAGCAAGAAGGTTGGGAAAGTCACTTTAGCATCAATATAGATTGGTTTGTGTTAGAGTAATCTATAGTGACCAAAATTAGGCATAATTAGTAAATATCATAGCTTAAAATGGGTAGGAAAATTTATAGATGAGGATCTCATTCCAACGCACAAAGGTCAATTCAGGAAATAGGTTCAAAAGCTAAAGGAGACCAGAAAAGAAGGAAAATGGGCAATAATTAGAAATATGAAATCTAATATTAGGTATAGAGACCAAACTAAGAGTGATAAATAGGAATTGGAACACCTCAGATCCTCTTTTGGAACTATTGTGGGTTTTCATGGCATAAAGTTTCTATGTTAAGTTGGATCCCAAGTGAAATTGATGTTGTTTTCTTAGTCGAAACCTATGAACACAGTGACTCTAAGATCCTTCACATAGATGAATTCATTTTATGGTCAACATGGAACAAAAAACCCTCTTGTAGAGGAATTCGAAGAATCATTTTTTATGTAAAAACAATATCTCCCCTCACACTCAACTTCACAAGGTAGATTCCCTCAATCAGTACATTTGGATTGAAATCTCTATCACTAAAAATAGGTGGATTTATATCACAATTTTTTATTTTACACCTATCAACTCTACATTCTATAAGAAAAATAATCTAGATAACAACTTCCCCTATAATACCCGAGAACTGGATATTCATAATATTTTTAAGAGACTTCAATTCTAGAACTAAAACTAACCAAGCGTTGTTGGGGAAAAATGTATTTCCAACATTAAGGGGGTCTCACCAGTGCGAAGTGCTATACAAGATAGGAGTCCTATCTAGTATGTGGGCCCAACTACCACCATGTTTGTTTCCCTCTTAGCATTCAAATGAAGAGATGTTAGAGTGAGGACAAGTATGGAATATCCACAAATTGAGGAAAATTGGACCTCAATTGACAAAATTACAGAGAAATGTACAAGAATATAGCAGTAAAATGACAAGAATAAGTACATCTCAAAGAGGAGCCATTTTTCCAAAACCATATGACACATATAAGTAAGAATGTACTAGAATTTAAGTACACATTAGTTCATAATTGGTTTCTAGCATTAGCATGGAACAAGAAAACATGGATTCAAAGTGAACATATAAGAAATAACCATGAATTAGCTCATCAACATATAACTAATATGGAAGCACACATGCACACATGATTAGAGTACCAGTTAAACAATAGAATGAGCATAGGAATGCATGGGATTCTATGTCGAAAAATTAAGAACTTCTCACTAATAATCTGACCTTTAGACTCCTATTGAATTTCACAATTTGTATTAACTTTTACAAGACTTTGATATTTGATATTTTATGATAAGATAATGTTTACATTATTGCAATAGGAAATGAAACAAGCTTTTATGTGGCATCTTTTAGAGAAGATATTTCACTTTGGGAGTGTTTTTCTGATGTCCTAGCCATACCTTGGGGTAACCTTGGTGTTGGTTGGACTATCCAATGATTGTTGTTGATTAAGATCACATATGCATGTAGCAATTATCCCAACAACTTCAATCCTGCAAGAACACAATCAATCATCATGACACATTATGGAAATGGTTCACCATAATAAGATACAAAACTTGTGACAATTATTCCTCCATTTATTATGAATGCAGTTTCTCAATATAATCAATCCTGAGAGACTTGAAGGAGCTCACAACCCCAAGATATCATTTTCATCCTCATACCAAAATTAGTCCATAAATTTCATTGGTTCAACTCTAGCCTTGGTTTGTGCTTCCCAAAATTCATCTGACTAGTTTTAAGTGAAAGGGCACTATTGCATTCAAAGAAAAGTATTTTCCTCCTTAGGTTTCTATAAGATTTTTGAGATATACAACCTGCGGATTCCATAGAAGTTGTTATCCTCCTTTAACTCCATTTGTTGTTGTAATAAATGCTTCCAAAAGTAGAGGCACAAAGCACCAAAAGGCCTTCAACATTCATTGTTGGCATGCTTAAGATAGATGCATGGATATCCAAAATATTAAGTCTTTCACTACTTCTTGCCCAAATTGCCAGTTCCAAGTTTGTTTGATAATGAACTAAATCTCAGTTAGAGAAAACAATAAACTTTGTTTCTTTATTTTTGAAATCAAATGCCATAGGGGAAACACATGAAACCACTTGAAGTAATAAGTCAAAAATATAGCAAGAGATGCTAACTACAAATGCTAGAACCTTTGAGAGGGTTGTGGGTGTTGTGGATGGTTCCTCATCATCAAGTGTGTTTCCCATCCATTCTTCCATGGTTGGTGTTTAAGTGTATGTACTAAGATGCACATGTTGTCAACTTGGTTTCTAGAGCCTAACAAAGAACTTCTAGCTCACCATAATCATTATAATCATCAGTTCCACATGTTGTCTATATCAAACTTAGTCAACCGAAAATTGATATGTTATTCTCCCATATGGTAGCTTGAACTATACAAATATTTTTTCATAGTAGCATGTAGTCTAACATACCTAAATTTTAATATCCATACTAAACACCATCTCTTAGCCATCATTGTGAAAAAATAAAGCTTAAATCTAGAAATTCCAATGATGGCATGCATTAGGGTAGAGTACATATGAATCTTGTAATTATCAAACACTTTATGGTCCCTTAATAGATAATAGGAATATTATAGCTTATGACTATCGCATATCAATCAACCATTATCAATTGTTACATTATATGCCTTTTAATAGACGAAAACCAAATCTAATTTAATCCATCTAAACTGGTATTGTGATCCTAAACCAGGGAGGCCCTTTTCATGTTTTCTAATTGTAGTCATATATGGAACTAAAGATGAAACTAACCAATAATTTCAAGAAAGAAATCCCATTCATTCACAAACCTTGTTGTGTACAAAATATCTCCTATGTGAAGAATTATTTCCATCTACCTTGCATGCACTTCCCTCTCAATTGAATCTATTACCTGCAATGATCCTAAATGGGTATAATGATTTCCAAAACCATCGTGCTTTGTTTTTCCCATGGCCCTATATGTAATTTGCTGCATTGATTCATCCCACTTCATCACTTGGATATTTGGGTAAAAGGGACTTTGCAAGAAAAAGACCATCAGTGATAGGGTATGGATGAATCCTGAACCAAGGCATCCAATATTCATGGTTGGATCAAATCATTTGGAGTCGATGTTGCTACAGTTGGTAATGTCATGTTTTATTATTCGACATATTGTGGTATTTTAAAATCAATATAAAACACTAAACCCTATACTTTTCACACTTTCACCAAAGTAATTATGTGATTCATGACAATTAATATAAGGTAGAACAATATCATGTGATGAGTGGCCTTTTAATTCATCTAGAAAATGCATTCTATAGTAAGTTGAAATGATCTTGTAGCATAAATAATGATTTTATTCTCTTCAACCATAAGGAATAATGATATTTTGTATTTTCACGAAGTCCTCCTTTTATCATTAGGAGGAAAGTGAACCACCATTGCAACTAACTTGTGATGCACTATGAGAGGGTGTCATGATTTGATAAGAAAAACTACAATTGTGGCTAGTCACAAATAAGGAATGGAAATATCAAAGGCAAGAGGGATGAGTCCAATTATTATCTACATCGATGATTTGTGTTAGCACGTTTTGGGCCTGAAACTATGGAGTTGACTTGGTCATAGATCATGTTCACAAATCTCAAAGGAAAGAGGGACGAGTCCAATTATTATTTGCACCAAAAATTTGCAATTGGAGAAGGTTTCCATGTGGCAGTATGATTTGTGAAATTTACCTTTGTTCTTTGTGGCTAAAGAATATATTTCCTCTTTACTATGCAATTAATTGCATGGATGACTTACTTATTTGTGATTAAGTATAGAGAACCCTCATGATTAGTGACCTCCTTATATATTTCCCTCTTTTCTGCCTATTTCTAATACCCTGACACTATCCCTTTTGTCCCTTATCATGCTTGATATTTTTGTCCATGGATTTTCCTCATAATCCTAATGGTAAGGCTATAGGTATCGATCTTGGAACTACTTACACTTGTGTGGGTATTTGGCATGGTGATCATGATAGAGTGGATATCATTCCCAATGGATAGGGAAATAGGACTACCCCCCTCTACGATTTCCTTTGTAAATAATGAAAGCCTTATTAGACATACTACAAAGAATTAAGTCACTTCCAACCTTGAAAATACGATATTTGATTCCAAGAGGTTCATTAGTAGGTGTTTCTCTAATTCTTTTATCCATTCCAACAAGTTCTTTTACCCTTTATCTATTATTTATTGATCCAATGACAAGCCCTTTACCTAGGTAACATTTAAGGAAGAAGAGAGAAATTCTATGACCTAGGAAATCTCCTTAATGGTATTGCTTAAGATGAAAGAAATTGAAAAATAATAAATGGGCTATCATTTGAATAAAGTTGTCATTATAACTCTCATTTATTATAACAAATCCTAGAGGCAAGACACTAAGTATGCTGACAAGATATCAACTTTTGATGTGTCAAACATATTGAATGATCCAATTTCTTTTGTAATTACATAAGGCTTTCACTTGAAATCTTATTCATTAGAGAATCATAAGAACATCTTGTTGATGGTAAAAGATGACCTCATCAACATTAGGGAAGGCCACTTTGTTAGAGTCTCAAATTAGAGTCCTATCAATTTGTATAATGGTTCCAACTAGTTCAATTGGGTCCATTTACCCCTTCTTTTTCCCTGTTAGCTTGTGGTTTATCTACTACTCACCAACATAAAAACGGCAATTAGATCTTCCATTTTGTTGTGCACGTGCAAGCAAGAAAATCCTTAAGTTGACTTAAGGTCTCGGCTAAGCCACCCCCAAATTCTACCCCAACATAAGGGGGCTTTTAAAATGCAAGTTTTAATCTAAATGCAGATTTTATTCTAGGATGTAGGAAAGAAGCCAATCCTATCTTGAATTGGAAAAGGATAACCTTATATTAATTCAAGATCAGATGAACTAACTAACCAGGGGAAGAGGACTATTTATATAATGATTGAATTCATTATATCTTTATCATTAATTAAAGAAGTAGTTCATTTAGTTAATCAAAGTGAAAACAAAATGTGAATGTGTTTAAACAATAAATAGTTACTACTTAGTACATTCTTATTTCAATGAATTCATATTAATTATAGTTCTTTCTTGCTCCTCAAAGATAGCTCTTAAATAAATATATTAGAATAAAACAAATGATATGGAAATAGTGTCCAATCAGAATTTAATACACTATTTATAACATAAATTAAATTCAATTAGAGAAATTATGGCAATAGTAGATTAACTCACATTTCAGAAAATAGTACATTGAAATGAAAATTTATTAAAATCATACCATAAGTTCATTAAAATTTTGCAGTCCATGAAAAACTTCATCTCCTTGGAGAAATTTCTTACAATAGTGCAAAACAATCTTTTCTTTCAGAACTCAAAATGTTGTGTTCCTCCATAATTCAACTCGCAGTACATTACAAAAGTGCAAATGCACAACAAGGAAAATCACAAAATTTTCCCCAAACACCTAAGATCTAAAGTTTTCCCCTCACCTACATTTATAGTCTCCTATACAATAAAGCTTTCATAGAATTGAGTTGCAGAGAAGAGGAATCCCTTGTCCAGTGTCAAGGCTGCTATTTAATTACAAAAATTAAAACTAAAAATAGAGAATTGTTAAGAGTAGTTTTCCAGATCTTGAATTAGCGCTGTAAATTCCCCATTTTCCTCTTTTTTGGTCTCTTTAAATTGCTCCAAAATTCCTGATATATAAACTTCTCCAACCAATTCTCTGATACAAACCAATCAAAACCAAAACCAAAATAAATTAAATTGCATATTAGAAATCAGAAAAACAAACTCTCAAGAAATTGCTAAATTAAAATAAATAAAATTCAAATAAATTCCGTGCTACAATTAATTCAAATGGATCTAATTAGTTTTTTGAACAATGATGGAGGATGAATTAGTGACAATAGTTTTCTCAAGCCAATGAAATTTGCCCAAATCAAATTAAGAAAAACCAATTTTTGATGAAAATTTGTCACTTTGTCTTCTGCTAGAATTTTGCATTATTAAATGATTAAATATGCCAAAGTTACGATTCGAAGATTATTTTCCTTAGTCTTAGCTTTCCAATGAGCTATTGTGAGCTTCATTTGGCCAAGAAGATCTTGAGATATGTATTGCCAAAGCCAAAGTGTCAAAACTACCAAAATTCTAAAAAATAGATATCTCAGCAAAAATTAGGTAATTTTACAATTATTATATTAATTAATTACAATTATTATATTAATTACTTATATACCATTTAATTAAAATTGTAAATTAAATTATAATTACATATTATTAAATTAATTAAAAATAAAAATTAGTTTAATCTAAAATAAATATATTAAATTTATTAATAGAAAAACATGAATGTACGTGCCAATGGATTAGTGGTTGTTGGCTATATTAAACTGGGCCTTGGTGAATCAAAGTGGGAGACATAAAGAGTATTTACGAGAGGATTTCGGGAGTCATAAGGAGTTACTATTATGATATAAAGAAGTTTCGATGTCCAGAGGAGGAGTGGAGCGATAAGGGATTTCGTGAGTTGAATTTTGGGAGATGAGGGTTTCATAGGTGGAAATTTCGGGAGGGTTATTTAAAACTAAGTTACGCATGAGACCGAAGTGAGGTGGGACCGAGGTAAGGAGGAGGGGTAAGGAGTCTCAGGTATCAAAGGATTTCAGAGATGGGAGATTTCTAGAGAATTTAGAAATAGGTGAGGTGATGAGGAGGTGAGGAAGGAGATAGGTGAAGGATGATGGATTTTAGGGTTATTTTAAGAAATGAGTAGAAAGCGAGATGAGGTGATGAAGAAAGGATGTGAGGTAAGGTGAGAAGGAGAGGAGAGATATGCGGAGTGGGTCTTTCTCTCTTAATAAAATATACATCCATTTTTAAATAAAAATTCTCGGGACCTTGAGACTTTTAAAATTGAATTTAAAGTAGAGTTATGAGAAATGAAATTTGAGATTTCATTATATATAGTTTTTATGTAAAGTTTTAATTATGATATATAGATTGGTTCTCGATGATGGTTTTGTAGGTTTTTTATTAAAATAAAAATGAATTAAAAACTATATTTACATATTGAAATTAATTAATTAATTTACCAAAATTAAAATAATATACATTTTGTACATTTTTTAGCTTATATGGTGAAAATCACTGAATTTCGTATAAGCGCCATTTGCAAACTAAGCCCAAATGAGATGAAATGAAAATCGATGGACAGATAGAAAAAAATGAATGCAATGAAGTAAGAAGAATAGAAATATGAAGAAAATGAAAATCTCACAAGAACGTTGCACACTTAACCAAAAGAAAAATATTAAAGAGCAATTTAGCCAAAATTTATGAAAAGGGTACCTATTATTATTATGAAGATAATAAGTTAAAAATGGGGGGGGGGCGGGGGTTGTAATTTCCACCCAACACATCCTCATCTTCCATTTTAGTGGAGGGACTTTCGATTCTCGACTGTATATATACATGACATCCAAAGCTTAGTTAATTCAACAATGCTTATAGTTGTAGCTAATGGATGATAAAGTAATGCTTTCATAAATGAGGAATCACATGATAGAGACCCACCATAAGAATACAAGTCAATTATACACTAAAACCAAGATCTTTTTTAACTTGGAAACTCAAATTCTAATTAATGAACAATAAATAATAACTATCATAATTATTTTTCTCTAATCCACTAGTTAGTGTAACAACATCTGGTATGAACTCATCATCCTTAACTTCATAGACTTATGGCCTTTAAATGTCTGGCTATGTACATCAAAGGCTCTACCCAAGTATCCCAATATCTTTTGTGTTCCTTGTGAGCTATATAATTCTTCAATGCAAGATGTCTCTACTAGCCACTAGAATGATTATTATCTTAGCCAAATGTTTTCCATCATTATATACCCAAAAGGCTTCTCCAAACCTTTCAAAGGAAAGGATACCAATAATAGGTTCAAAAATCAAGGTAACCATTGTGGAAATATCACTATGAAGTGTGCTTCTATAATGTTTTCTCAATAACTACATTTGGAAGTTGTCATCAAGGTGTTTTACTTCCTTCTATTGTCGCTAGGGTGAAGATAACTTTTGGTCATGAAGCTACTTTCACAAAGGTATGTATGAATTTGATTACCCTTGGAAATTTCCCTAGGTCTATGGTGTGAATACAAGGTGAATAATGCTTCATGAATATGGTTAAAATTAAGCGTGACCTTTTCTTGAATGATAATTATTATGCTGCGAGGTGGTCTACAACTCGGTATAGGGAAGATGTGTAGGGGTAAATTTTTAACATTTATATGTTGCTGAATTAATAAATAATAAAAGGTTAAAAGTAATATAGAGCCCAAAACGGGGGCAATGTTGTAGTTTTTAAACAAGTTAAACATTTAAATCTTAACTCAATTAATAATAAAATTCAATTTGTTATATTGTAATTTTGTTTTGCAGGGCAACTTAGCCCCTCTAACTTAAGTTCGAAATTATTCTATGGGAAAAATTACATAAATAATTATAAGTTACATTGGTCAAGGATAAATTAATAATGGTTGATAGACAAATCATAATATAGTCTTGCTTTGGTAAGAACCAATAAATTGAGATGTGAACTGGCTAAGTAAATTGCTTGCTCAAGTAGAAGAGCTTGCATAAATGTTGGTGGGTAGTAACCACTAGGATGTCTACACATTTATAATTCTACTCCTACATAAGTGCCAAAGAAAACATAAATAACGGTGGGAATTAATTGTCGTCAGTATATTTCTTTACATCTTATTCATATCCATTGTTTATGCAAATACTTTCTTCAATTATGCTAGGAATTAATTGATGATAAATATGTTATTTACTTAAGTATAAGTTATTTTCAAATATTTTATTTTTGAACAATTTCCTACAAAGCTTAGGAATGAGAAATCACGACACAAATATTAGAAATCATGCATGAATATTGCAACCATATCCATAAATTATCACATGAAATATGTAAGGCAGTTATCCACATGACAATATATTGTGCAACGGCTACAATAAGACCTTCATGTTTTGGCCCAATCAAATGTTTGAAAATTATTTAATTTAATAATATTGAAAAATGAATATTTTTTTTCAAAGTTAAACATTATAATTTTCACTGGTCAATCCTAAACTAACAATGATCAATAGACAAATTGTACTTCACATGGAAAAGACTAATAATGATTCCATAACCATATTTAAATTTAATTTATAAGCATATAAAACTTAATAGTTACAAGAAACTAAAAATATAACAAGTTTCTTAACCATGGATATCCACCCCCATTTTACCATGAATAACATTAACTGATAATCAATACCATGTGCTAGAACCATGGCCTATCAATACCACATGAGCAAAAATCATAACTCATTTCATAATAAAAAATTAAAATGTAAAATATATTAGACATTACATAAATCATTGATTACACAGATTGATAATTATCAATAATATGGAGAGAGAGAGAGAGAGAGAGAGAGAGAGAGAGAGATGGGGAGGAGGGAGAGAGGGATTGAAGAACAAAGACATAGAGAGATAGAGGTAGAGAGAGAGAGAGTGATAAGGGAGATGGAGGAGAGCTGGGGAGAGAGGATAGGAGGGAAGATAGAGAGGAGGAGAGGAGAGATACGTGGAGAGAAAGGGAAGAGAGAGATGGAGACATACATATGGATGGGGGAGAGAAAGAAGGAGAGGAAGGGAGATAGTGGCAGAGTTGGAGGGTAGAGATAGAGAATGAGAGAGAGAGAAAGAGAGAGAGAGAGAGATGAGGGAGAGACAGAGGAAGCTGGGAGGGGAAGGGAGAGAGAGGACTTGAGAGATAAGGAGAGAGGGAGGGAGAGAGAGAGATGGAGTTGGAATGGGGGAGAGAGAGAGGAATAACACAAACATAGAGAGATATAGGTGTAGAGAGAGAGGGAGTGACAAGGGAGAGATGGGAGAGAGTGTGTGAGAGAGGAGATGAGGGAAGAGAGAGAGAAAGAGAGGAGAGAGAGAGAGAGAGAGAGAGAGAGAGAGGGAGGGAAGGGAGAGAGAGAGAGGGGGGCGGAGAGAGAAGGAGATAGGGAGGGAGATAGTGACATAGTTGGAGAGAGAGAGAGAGACAGAGATATGGGGGAGAGAGACAGAGGTAGGTGGGAGAGAAAGGTAGAGAGAGGGAGGAAAATGGAGAGGAATTGAGATAGATAAGGAGAGTGGAAGGGAGAGAGAGATGGAGTTATAGGGTGGAGAGAGAGAGGGGAGAATAAATACGTAAAGAGAGAAAGGTGGATAGGTAGATAGGATGATAAGCAAGATATGGAGAGAGTGTAAGGGAGAGAGTTGTGTGGGAAGGAAGAGAGTGATATAGAAGGAAAGGGAGAGGGAGAAATGGATCTATCCTAGATATGGTATGTGTGTATATAAAAACCATCTTAGATCCATATTAACCCTAGACCTATGAAGTATTTAGAGGGATCAAATACCTTGAGGTGAAAACCTCTTTTTTGAGTGTAAACTTGAGGAAAGTATTTCATGTTGAAATATTTGATCCCTCTTGGTGCACAATAGTATCGACTCATATTTTCATCCTAGTTTATGCAAAAAAACCAACCTAAGGATAAAGCACCAAGAGGGACCACTCTTGGTACATCATAAGTATCGACTCATATTTTCCTCATTGAATAGTTAGAATCATCAAAAACATATTCAGGATAGATTTTCATACCAGGGTCTGCAAATAATTTCCTCTTTGAGAAACTATTCCAACTACACATAACCTTTGATTGGGATTTTATAATTAGGCATGGTGGTTAAAGAAGCCCTTCTAGGGTTTTATTTATGTATAGAATTTAAATAGCATGAAAAATGCAATGTAATTAAGAAAAAAGAATAATACAAGAAAATCAAGCTAAATACTAAATAAGAGAATGCTGCAATGAAATGTAAATAAAAAATAATTACAATGAATAAAACAACCATGCTGGAAAGTTAAATGAAATATAAATGAGTAGTGTAACATGCATGAGCGAAATGCAACTATAGGCAATAGAAAAAATAATGGGAAGCATGTAACTAGTTATGAAAGGGAAACATATGCATAAAAATAAAACTCTAACTTCTCTAAACCTAAACCCTAATCTAATTTAAGAGAAAAGACTAGGATCATGTGAAGTCAAACTTCCAATGTGGTCATCAAAGCTATTCTTGACCTGCAAAGACATAGATATCATCCATTAGCACCAATACAAGACAATGTGAAAATGTAAAGATATTTACATGTATAGATTACACAAAAACAAGAATGTCCCTCCTGCTAGTAGAAGAGGATGCCATAAAATATTCTTCTAACTAGAATACAATCTTGTCTTGATAAATAGAATGGTAGAATTAAAAACTTTGGAAACCTATCAAGGATATGCATTCATTCACATTTTCATTCATACTATACACAAGAGAAAAAAATAGGCCACTTATAAAATAATTTAATAGAAAGAACCCTTCCAAACAATTCGAAATTCTATCATGATAAATAAAATAATAATCTTTAAAACTTTGAAAAACTTAAAAAGATAAGCATTCATTTAGTCTTATAGAGCTATGATGAGAATCTTGTGAGGACACCCTAATTTGACCTAGTTCAAGGATCTTATTAGGATGATGAATCCCTATCATAACCATCAGTGGGAATTGAAGTGCCTCAACTTCCTAACAAGCCTTTGAATCATCAAATGCTAGGAAATCAAATTTTGGTTGCTTTGATAGATCAATAGATGAATATGGGCAATCATCATTAGATGAATCAATCATATAAATGTCAACCAAATTACATTTTCAAATTCATGGGTTTGATTAGATGTTTGAATTTTCTTGGACTCGACATTCACAACACAAGATTCTTCATTTATCAAGGATGGGGGTGAACCAACTAGAGGGATTTCAAGAATATCTTGTATTACAGGTCAATTTTTCACATCCGATCAAATGGTCTGGAAACTAGATCAATCAAAATCCAATGACACTTTGCACTCATTCCCTGCAAAGCCTATAACATCTTCTCTCCAAAGAGTCCAAAAATTCTAGGTTTAATAGCTTACAAACCTCATTTTTGCACCCACCACACTTCCCCTTTGAGAAATCTACACTATTTCATGTTGTACACTGAGTAACTGCACTGACTAGCACATGTTTCCTTTGATGCAGGTGAGATGGCCTCTAGAATTTGGGAAGAACTAAAAGTAATTTTGAATCTTCTCTTTCCAGAAGCTTCTAAGGTGGTTTTAACCATTTACTATTGATTGGGATATCAAACTCCTATTCTCGGGGTCTTATCTCTTTTCCCTAGAGCTTATCCTTCCTCGTAAGTGGATCTAAGTCCTATATTGGTAAAACCCAAACTACCATATTTACCTTATAAATTCACTATGTCCCATAGAGACTGGGTTGGATTTTAGAGACTCTTAGTTATGCCCTCATGTTGTTTCTTTGTGCCTAAGGATCCATTATACATCCATGCACTTGAATTGTGATTAAAGGCTTTCTCTGTGACAAGGGAAGGACAAATTGGTAGGATACATCTATGTGGTCAGTATTTGTAAAGGGTTACAATCTCTCCTACTTTCGTTAATACACAAATTATTTGTTTTCATATAATTACGTCTCATTAATGCATATGTATTACAATTCATTCTTGACTCATTGTTTATAAAATTTAGTACATGATATTTGGATGTTGTAATGTTCTTGCTTGTTTTAGTTGTTTTGTAGGTTCTATTTATAGCATGTGTAATTGGAGCTAAAGTTTGCAAACAATAAAGAGGAGAGCCTTTCCTCCATGTTCTAATTTCTCTAAGGAAAACAAAAGTCTTTTTGTTATTTTTGTTTCTAGATCAAGGCACTATATCTATGGGGTTTATTTCTGTCCGTAGGAGAGAACTATCCGTAAAACAACTTGGTGACTCCACTCAGGAACAAATATTCCTTTAGTGGTTTCTGATTTAGAACTTTGAAAGAAACTCAACTTGACTTGTTTAGACATTAATCAACCTTAAGAGAGCATAATTATGATCTTGGTACCTTTCTTGTTTCTACTTTTGAAAAAACGAAGCCCTAGTGCACTTTCTGAGATAGAGCGCCCCAATGCACTATTCTCTCTCTGTGAGTGTGATGACAAGAACTAGTTATTAGGTATAGCCTGTTGTTAGAGTCGGTCTGGTCAGTCCTCCGTCAGAGATCAAAACTCTTTATGCATTTCATTTTTAGGTGTCCCACTCCATTCACTTAGCTACATTCCGCTAGGGGCATGCCATAATCTGATGGAAAAGGTCATGCTAGTCATTCCCCCTCATATCTGGCTCCTGTTGGATTAAGTCTTTTGTCAATGATCACCAAAGTCCATGACAATCAAGGTCTGGTCCTTTAATGGACAGAAGTCATTTTCGATCATTAGGTCTAGGGTTTAATCAATTTGGTCTTCAAATAAAGCCATGCAGGCTAGAGTGAGGCCCTTACAAAGTTATGATTTAGAGAGTTTCATCGTCATGTGGATAGACTTCGACTCTTCTTCAAAACTCTCTTTTGAAGAAAAGTCAAACAGTGTCATTTGTGATAAAATTTTCAAAAAATTCGTCAGTTGATTTCTTCAGGTGTAGTCATGGTTTCCGTGGCCAAATGCCCTATCATGCAAGCCTTGCAAAGAGTGCCGAAAATTTCATCATTTGAGCTAAAATTTCAAAAGGAAAGTGAAAACCAGTGTTGCTTTAAGTCAGTGAAAATGTGTTAAAACATAACATTAGAAAAATGGGTTTTTGGAGAAGCAAAAATTTAACCCATGACTTCCAAGTCTTTATATACAAGTTTTCACCAAAATCAAAGGCATTGTGCAAATCAAGTGCATAGGGAAACATTGCAAAGGGTTTGAGTGTGCATCGTGCATGTTTGGAGTGAGTTGGAGGCAGTTTAAAGGAGCACGTCGCATATACAGACGGGTGCGGCGCACACAGAGGGCACGGTGCACACAGAGCCATCCCTTAGTTAAAGTTTTCAATGGGCATGGCGCACACCCAGGGTGCGACGCACTGGGTTTGGCGCGTGGCGCACACCCACAAAGGGCCAAAATCGTGTCAAATTTCCTCAAATTTCTTGTGAAGCCCCTCAAATTGACAGGTAGGCTCTATGACATGACTTGTTCATCAAAGTTTATAAATGATATGGTGGTTTATGGATATGTTTGAATGCAACAAAACTCATAAAATCAACCAGAAGAAAACACCAAAGGCCATTGTTGCTAGGGTTGCATAATTGTGGTATTGAGGCCAAGGTTCCATTTTTCACCCACCATTTTTCCCTCACCTACCATTTTTCCCTATCCTCCCTTTCTCATTTTTCCTATTATCCATACACTAAAACACTACCAAACCCCATTCCCTTTCCCCTCCTCTTATTTGTCAACATAACACCCCAAAACCTTACCTTGTCAAAACCCCAAAAACCTACCCTATCAAATACCCAAACCCCCTACATATCCCTAAAAAAATTTCTCCCCATAACCCCTATTCCTATCACATTACTCCCCTCCTAATACTCCCTTTTGTTTCATTGTTCCCCTTGGTGACAGATATCACAAAAGCACCCAGCTTCACACCATCATCAAAGGGCAGCCTAAGTACAGTACACACAACAGTCATGGCATCACAAGATTCATCAGAGTATGAGATGGAGACACAAAGTGACTCGTCCTTGGAAGAGCAAGCTCCCAGGAGACATCAAAAGAGTGGAAAACATGTTAGGGATGAGCCCACTACCCTCACTGAATTACAAGCATGCCCTCTTGCCATGTCATGTTTCTAGCACCTAGCATGTTTTGAATTTTGTCAAAGGGTGGCAAACATTAGAGTTCATCATGAGTTGGCTCGTCTATTTGTGCTTCATCTACATGGAGGTCAGTCTATCTTGGTCGGGGTCACTTTCACATTGATACCCAAAACTATATCAGTGGCAACAGGCATACCAAATGTTGGAGAACAATGGCTTAAGAAGAAGAAGGTAGATAGGCAACACTATGAGCCTTACATCAAGGCCAAGTTCTTGAGTCAGCTCACAAGAGTCTTTCCCTTCAGATACTTGAAAGATGAGTATGCTCCACTCATGAAATTGATCATGAAGTACTTCAACTATGAGGGGAGGTTCTCTCGACTATATGCCTATCACATCCAGTTGCTCATGCACTTTACCAGGGTGAGGATGATGAACCTCCCATTTTTCATATGCAGGAACACAGAGAGGATGAACAC